>NW_020769322.1:19070192-19178525 GCF_900518735.1 Pseudonaja textilis | reverse complement strand
GCCTGATGATGATGAATGAGACTTCATCGAAACGTTGCCTAGACACTTTGAATCTTACGCGGGAGAAAACCCGAACAACCAAAGATCCATATATATATATATATATATATATATATATATTGATAAGAGAGGTTAATCCTGCAGCATATATTATTTAGCGTAGTGGCCATTTATAGTTTATTTTTCTTAATAGTGAATGTTAATTTGGGACAACATATTTAATATAATACAAAAACAAAAACAAATTTTACAAGAAATGACCTCTGTCACTAGTACAACGCTGAAAACTGGAAAGAAGACTTCTTCAATACAAACAATTTATTTCCATTTTCAGCAGACTGGTGCACAGCCTTTAAATAAAAAAGGAGCAAGATTATCTCAATAGAGTCACTTTTTCTTGAAATAGAGGTCACATATAAATATTCAAATGAATAAATAAATAAATATATTCCCCAATAGGTTTGTCATGCATATTCAAGTGTCTTCAAGATAAATTAGTGAATTGGATGTTAGAAGAAAGTAATCTAAATGGAGGAGAAAAACAAATTCAAAGAAAGATGTTAATATTGAAGTGAAGTACATTTTGGGTGGGCAATTTTAATGTTGCCTTTATTGATTTAAAGGGAACTTCACGTACAATCCCTGCAAACAGACTCAAGGGAAAACAGCACACTTTCCTCTAATAACTGACATATCCTTGTTTTGATTATAGAAGTTAATAATTCATGAAAATAATTCAATGGAGGTTCACTGCAGCACTCAGAATGTCCTTCTCTCCCTACAATTCTTATTGAAGGGACTGGAGCAAGGATGCATTTGACACTTACGTTTTTCAGTTTCTATATTAATTTCTTGTGCCAGCTTTGTTAGAATTGGAATTTCATCCCCTTATGCTTTCCAAAAGACCAGTCTCATTCTTTTAGTATGAGAATGATATAGTTATTTTCTGTGTATCTTAAATGGACTTGAGACAGTATCTATGGGAACGCTTTCTCTACCATAGAGAGAGAAAGTCTAGTCAGTAGTCATGACAAAACAAAAGATGACACATTTTCCTGAAGACATTTGATTTAGTGCCACTTCTAGAAAAGTAATGGTAGCTACATTGATTAGTTCAAAGTATTCAAAAATGAGGATGTGCTCTGAAAGATTTGGCTAATTGGAATAAGCATTTAAGGGTTATCTGCACTCAGGCTCATGGCGACACAATATGATATTTGTTATGCAAATCAAAATGGTAATAATCACATTTAAGCTGCAACAAATCTTTATGAAGGAAAGATAATGAGCTTTCTTGTTTATTATGCCCAGATCGGTAATTACCCTAATTTGAGTCATCTCAAAACTATACACCCTACATTTTAAAGAACTTTGAGGATTTAAAATATTCCTGTGTTTTCCCTATTTCCTTGCTAAGATTAGAATCAGTTTTATTCGCATGTGGCCTTAGAATTTTGGCTTAAATGAATTTTTTTGCAAGCTCTCAGACTTCCTTGATCTTCAGTTAACTTCAAGATAGCTTCAGTTGAGCTAAAATTTTATTTACATCTACAGAACAACTTAAGTGTCCTGTTTTTACTAAAAGCCCTTTTCAACTATAGTACTTCTCCCTTGCTAATATGTCCAGTTTATAGGAAAGCCATTACCTTCAATGGATTTCATGTTTTGTCATCACTGCTGGAAGGGACATTTAAGATTATTTACTGGTAAGAGTTCTTTTTCAGATGCTTCTTCACTATCCCTTTTATGCAACCTTGCAAAATAGCCATAAACACTTTGTTATTTAACTTACATGGAATATGTAATATGGAATATGGAATATGGAATATTTGGTTTAATCTGAAATGTAGTAACTCCTAAACAAGTGTGTCATTTCAGAGATATGACCTATGTTTTCAGTCTGTGTTTAATTTTCTAATATCTACATTAGCTAAATCTCTGAAAACACAATTTAACTTTCTATGTTTTTTTTTCATGGATAGATGAGGAAACAGTGGTCCTGAAACAGAAGGTGATCACATAGAATAGACATATCCAAAGAAAAGATGGCAGAAAAATAAAATAAAATAAAAAAGTTACAGTTCTACCCAACTGCAATCCATATATTTTTCCTATGGACAAGAGATTTGCTGAAATTTGCTATACAGAGTAATGAATACATGTTAATAAAACATTGGACAAATTGCTGAAAGATAGTCACTGATTGGTGAGTTATTCCTAGAACATTACTTATTGTTTTAGCATGCATCCAAACTTATATTTAGTTTAATCTAAAAAAAGGAACACAGCTCTGCTTTCATCATCCTAGCCATGTCAAACTGTACCCAGAAGAATAATGCTACTTATTTTCTGGTTTCTAAAAGAAGAATGTGAAAGATGCTTCAGATGGGAGTTTCTTATTAATCAACCACAACAAGAATATTTTACACAAATAAGCAGTCCATGTGTGTATTTTAGATAACTACATTTTTTAAATATTGAAGGTAAGCATATTTCCCAAATCAAATTATATTTGCTTAATCTTTCTTTGGAATAGATGTTAAAGAAGCCACTGAAGCAAGATAAGCTGTTTGGCAAAAGGTCACATATCTTTGGAATAGTCTCACTGCTATGCTTCTGGGCAAAGTACAGCCTCATTTATCTGAATGACCTGAAACTTGTCAGAAGGATAAATGGGGATACTATTTCTATGAGTTTCATTTAGTCAGTCTCAATGTCTGTAACAAAGAGATTTTGAATAATCTAGCTGTAATAAGGAGAGACTACATAACGTACGACTTGTCACACTTCACAGGTTTCTAATTTTTGGACTTCCTGTTTTGTTACTTTAACCTGTGCATAGTGAGGTTAAAAATAAGAAAAAATGCCATTATGGTCCTTCAAATAATTGAAGGAAAAGCTCTTTGGAGCTAAGAGTTTCAACTTGGGTTCATACAGCCTGCTAAACCATGTGCACTGCAACATTACAACACTGCAACACAAACTGCTCTGTACTAGTAAGAAACATCACCATCTGAATTCAAAAATGGGTGGGCTTTGCATTGTGATTATCATTAATACATGTTTTATAATTTTGGTGCCCTTATCCCTTATATATTGAAAGATAGATGGAACAAGTAATGTTCTTGTTGATAAATATTAAATATATCATGATGCTTATAGCAATTATTACAACTTAATGTATTGATCCTAGTTTAAGTCTGGTTTAATAATAGTTTTTACCCCATTCTACTTTTGAACTTCTTCTGCATACCTTACTTTTAGGTAACATCTTGATCTGATTAAATATTCTGTGAAACTTAATAGTGTCCACATGTTTTGAGTGATAACTAATTATCTTTTGCTTCTTAAAAATATATTATTTAGAATTGGCCAAATTCAAAATACAGTACAAATATTAGAAATAATAGATTTCAGATAAGTTTTGACTTTTGGTGTCTATTTCTTGGCAACATTTTTGGAATTAGTATGCCATTCCCTCCTTCCTAGGAATGAGAGTGAGGTCCCTCGGCCGAGTTTGGTGCCCAAGACAGAATTAAAATTAACATCTTCCAGTTTTTAATCCAGTGTCTTCAACCAATACATTAAACTGGATCTTTAGAAATATTGTAATTAACAAGTTGTATGCAGGGGTGAGATTCAATTTTTTTAACAACTGGTTATGTGGGTGTGGCTTAGTTGGTGGGTGTGTCTTGATGGTCATGTGACTGGGACGTCTCTCACATCGAGGGGTGCTTCTCCTCATCAGGCCTCTTATGACAGTGGGGATGCTGCAATGGTCGTAAGTGTGAATAATGGTCATAAGTCACTTTTTTCAGTGCCATTGTAACTTTAAATCAGTGGTTTCCTGGGAGGTGGTGGGATGTCTTAGGGAGGTGCTAAGAGGCAAGGGGGCCGATGGGGATGCTAAGAGGCAGCAGGAGGGCGCTGGAGGCAGGCCCCTTATAGGGCACAATTTGGGAAAGAAAAAATCTCACTGCTGCTGTGTTCAAGGCGAGGCCCCACAGGACCACCCCATTGACTTGCACACTTTGGTGCAAGGGGCTCAATGGCGTAAGCCTGAAGGGCCTCACACCAAATGCAGCATTGGGAAAGGAGAGCAAACCAGAGTGGTTTTGTTCTCCTTTTCAAACATCCTACCACCGCTGCATTTGGGGTGAGGCCCCGCAGGATCACCCCATTGAGCCCCTTGCACCGGAGGGACCTGCCCAAGCAAATCCGAATGGAGCGGTGCACCAAGTCAGTGGGGTGAGCCTGAGAGAGGGAAAGAGAGAGAGAGAGAGAGAGAGAGAGAGAGAGAGAAGGAAGAAGAGAAAAGGGACAGAAAGAAAATGGGACAGATAAAGAAAGGGAGGGAAGGAAGAGACAGAAAGAAAAACAAATAAAGAGAGAGGGAGGGAGGAAAAATATAATGAGATATCTATTCTACTCCAGTCACCTGCTCCAGCAGGGTTAGAAGCGAGTATGTATGTGTGTGTGTGCGTGTGCGTGCGTCTGTTCTCTTTGTAATTTACCAATACATTTTGGTTTTGCCTTCTTCAGAATTGGCACTGTAATACATTGGGGAAAAGTAATTTTTTAGGGTGGAGGTCTGGTCCAATGGATCCTGTTTAAAGCCTCAACAAAATGTGAGAGCTTCCCGATAATCTTGGCCATGTTTCGTCCACAAAACTTTTAATTAATAGAAGCCAAAGATGTTTCAATGTGCTGGCAAAGATGCTGGCAAAGATGTTTCAATGTGGAAAAGGGCCTTTAAATTAGGCCTCATTTCAATCTGATGCATCAGGTCTCCCTCCCTCCCTCCCTCCCTCTCTCTCTCTCCCCGCCTCTCCCCCCCTCCATCCCCCCTCTTTCTTTGTCCCTTTTTCTTTCTGTCCCCTTTCTCTTTCTTTTCTCTCTCTCTCTTTCCCTCTCCCAGGCTCACCCCACTGATTTGGTGCACTGCTCTGCTTGGACTTGCTTGGGCAGGTCCCTCCAGTGCAGTGGGCTCAATGGGGTGGACCTGTGGGGACCGGCACCTAGAATGCGGCAGTGGCAGCGCATTTGAAAAGTAGAGCAAAGCCAGAGGTTGGTAATTTTTGCTACAAAGAACCACAAAAGCTTCTGGGCTGTGCACAAGAAGGGATACACATGTCAATGCAATTTAGCAACATAAAATAAAGAAATACAAATAAAACAAATCAACAAGAATTCTGATTAGCTTCTATTCACTACTAGAATCTAATCAGAGATGTTTTGCCAATTCTAGTCCAATGACCTGCTCCAGTGGGGTTAGAAGGGTGTGTGTGTGTGTGTGTGTGTGTGTGTGTGTGACTGTCAAAACTCCAAAAACAGGTCAAGTAGTTCTGGGGAAATAAATTAGAACATTTGCTAAGCAACCGGCCATTAAGTGAGGGCCACTTTTATTTGGCTTGCCAGTCACCAAACCACGCCCACCTACTCACGTGACCAGCAAGCCACACCCACCCAGTCACGTGACCAGCAAACCACACCCTCAAATTAGGCCACACCCACAGAAATTTGAATCCCGCCCCTGGGTGGGGGACATTGAGGATGAGTTTGTAGCACCAAGGAGGTGGTGGACTGAAAAAGTTTGGGAACTACTGCTTTAAATGGTCACTAGATGAACTGTTGTAAGTCAAGGATTACCAGTACAAAAATACAAAACTTTTTGTTTGCAAAAAGCTGCCCTAAATACCAATCATTAGATTAAAAATACCTGCAAGCTAGAGTTACAAATCAGGCAGGGTGCCAGAGAACCTTGAGAAATTAAAATAGTTAAAATGCAATAATAATTATTAGCATCCAACTCTTGCTCATAAAGTGAAACTCTTTAGCAGAGAGGTCATTTAAGATCACCAGAAAGAACACACCCAAGAGAAGCAATCCTTAAATCCATTTGCACCACTTAAAGATACCAGATGGTGTCACTCACCTCACAAGATATCCAAAGGAAATCATCCAGCTTTAAGGAAATATCACATGCCCTCCAGAAAGGCAGTAAAAAAAATCAGTGCCAAGCTTGTATCCTGCCTCTTGGAAGTACACCCCAAAAGGACAGTGCCAGGAACTACTAAAGCAATGAAGGAAGATTCCCTCCCCAGATAGAAAAAGAAACCATGAGGCAAGAAAAAATTCAAACACAATACAAATAATTAAATCATAACAGTAGCTGTTGCTTGTTAAACCAATTACCAGAACAAATAGACACAGGAACTAGCCAGATTTCCTAACCCAGATTCTTTTCAGGAACAGAGATTAACTGTTTACCTTCCAAACAAAGTTGAATAGGGAAAATATCCCATCAATAAACATAGGATTAAACATCACCAAGCACAGAATTAAACTTTACAAAAACCAGCAGAAAGGATATGTAAACTCACTTTTGAATGTCAATCTTTTCACATTTACGACTGTTGCAGCATCCCCACTGTCATGAGAGGTGAGGCAAGGAGAAATGCCCCTTGACATGAGTGATGTCGAGTTGGCCACACCCACCCAGTCACATGACCACCAAGCCACACCCTCCAACTAAGCCATGCCCACAGAACTGATTGCTAAAATGTTTGAATCCTACCCCTGTGTGGATGTGAGCAAATAGGTAGAGGGATGCTTTTGAATCCTTTGGGTAGCTCCTTAGGAGAAAAAAGATGGAAGAAATAATTTAAAGAAACAACTCAAAACCTTCCCTAATTACTTCCCCATACCTTGTGTTAAACAGGCAGGAAATGTCACAAATCATGATACTGTGACCATTAAATGCTGCAACATTTAAGTGCAAACCAATTGCCAATCATGATCATGTGACTTCAGGGATCAAAAAGATAGCTGAAATTTTGAAGACTTATCATAACTATCACACTTTCAGCACTGTCATAATTTTGAAAATTCACGGAACATATGGTCATAACTCAAGGGCTAGCTGTACATATATGCAAGCAAATAAACATTGATGACTGAATGAGACAGAAGATATTTGAAAAAACATTTGTTTTAATTCTAAATAATTTATGTTTATTATGGAAACAATTCAGATTATTAAAAATACTGATTTGCATAACCATCAATAGAATGTGTAACATATGGTCAATAGAACAATTCATACTGTATTCAATGTATTCATAACATTTTAGCATTTATATATTGTTAAACAATATAGATGAGACTTTTTGCAGTTATATTTTTGTTCTATAAAGGTATGCAAATTAATTTCATACTATGAACACCATAAAAAGTGCAATGTTTAAAAATTAATCCATATAAAAGCTATATATAATCCAGATAATGAAAATAAGAACATTTTTTCTTCTTATATTCTAACAAATGCCTTATACTGTATATTGTTAAGGAATGCTTACATAATTTAAAGTGATATGTATATAGATAACAATATTAAAATTCATTTTACAACAGTATATTGTTATTGTATAAATGGGAATATATGCAGCACATGTCTGCCAGTTATCAGCTAGTTCTGTCAAGTTTAAGCTTTGATTTATAATAATAAGGGATCATTCAAACAACCAAATAATAAACAACTTTTACTAATATTCATATATTAGAACCCTCTTTGGGTATTTAGAGAATAGTAATATATTATCTTAATATACTATCAAAGTTATTGTCTTTTGAGGTAAGCAAGCTTATGCAAAGTTGAGAAATCAGTGCTAAGCCAAAAAATAAATAAATAAATAGACGTCTGACAGACTAGCTTAAATTATAATAAACTGATTTTCCCTTTATGCATAGAGTGAAATCATTTCTTCCATTTTCCCAAATGTAATACCTTGAACTTCGATTTCGGAAACCTATTTTTCATTGGCTTATTCAATCTGTTTAATATTTCCGGAATTGGGTTTTCTGTCGTAGTGTGGAATAATTCTAGGAAGAAGAAGACCTGGGTTTTCGGTCAACAACAGGACATCATCTGTACCTACATTCCTAATCCATGTACCTCTAATGTGTCTACAAGGATTCCTTACACATTTATCCATAGATACACCATTAAACAACAAAAGGGCACCATACCTTCTTACATTACATCTTCTTCAGTTTTGAACCATTTTCCATATATCTTCTGTATTCTTACATATGATTTACTTTTTAAAAGGTTTTACAACAATCATTCTCTAATATGCTTTTTTCCCCATTCCTAATTTTCTCATTTTGACAAGCATTCTTCTTCATACTTCCCAGAAGTATTCATTGTGTTGGGAGACTAATGCCTTCTGCATAATCAGGCTTGTACTTTCTCTTTCTATATTCATTCCATTGTCACTCTTTTTTCTTCTTCTTACTCTGCCCTTTAGAATATTCCAGTACCATTTTATCAATTACAGCATCTTTCAGTCTTAAATCAAAGTCTATTAGCTCAATTTTGCATTTGAATTTATATTCATTTCTTTACTACGAATGGATTTATGCTTAACCTAGCACTTGATCAACACAGAAAAATATAGTTAAATCACTAGAGCTAGGGCTGAGCAAATCTTTTGAGGAGACTTCACTCCACTGGATTTTGAGCACAAATCACTTTTTGTCACTAATGTAGCTTCTGTGAATGTATAGAAACTGTTCTTCGTAATAAGATGTAATGTCCTAGTCCCAACATTATGCAATGGTGGAGCAAAAGGTCTTTTACCACACTGAGGCAGAGCAATGTACCTCTGCGAGAGGAAGTTGTATACCTCATGTACCTCATTGTGGTACAAATGTACCTCATTGTGGTACATTGCTCAAGATCCACATATGCTAGAAATTACATCAATTATCTAATGCTTCATTAGATAAAGCATTCTGACACTGAAAAAAATATCTTCTCTTTCTTAAACTGTCAATATGCCATTTGAGCTCAGGTTGCCATACCCAGAAATGGACTTTGACAGATACAAAAAAATATATGCAGTGCAAAAAAGTATATGCAGAACAAATCTATTATAGGTACCTCTGCCTACGAACATACATTTAACAACTGAGGGTGCTGAAAAAAGGAGACTTACAACCCAGTCCTTACTCTGATGACTGTCTCTTTGATCATGTGATCAAAGTTTGGTTGCTTAGTTACTAGTATGGATTTACGATGGTTGGAACATCCTGGGGTCATGTAACTACCAACTGAGAGTCTTCTAGGGGTCTTCCAACAAGCAAACTCAATAGAGGAAGCTGGATTTGCTTAAGGATCATGGTCTGTAGAGATTCTCAGTCATCCAGGCCATGGTTATCTCAAAGGTGCTTTTTCAGGAGGCAACAGAACTTTTTTGTTTTTTCTTTGAAGGCATTTTGTTTCTCATCCAAGAAGCTTCTTCAGCTCTGACAGATTAGTGGGGAATGTAGATTCCTTGCAGACAGCTGGTCATTTGCATTCTTTTAGAGGGTCATTGAAGCACTTGGAAGTTTATCTATGTCCTCAGGGTCACCTGAGTTGTGCTCCTGGTTCCTGTAGTCTGCAATTTTTTCTCTGGAAATCCATTCCTACTCCCACACCATTCAAAGGGTGTTCATCCAAAATTGTACAGCTAAAAGTCTGTAGACATTCTCAGTTTTCCAGGTCATGGTTGTCCCAAAGGTGCTTTTTCAGGACACAACTGGACTTTTATGTTTTTTCTTTGAGGGTGTTTTGTTTTTCATCCAAGAAGCTTCTTCAGCTCTGAAGGATAGTGGGTAATGGAAGGATTTCTATTATATACTTATATTATATATAAATCCTTCCATTCCCCACTATCCTGTCAGAGTTGAAGAAGCTTCTTGAATAAGAAGAGAAACATCTTCTTTTTTTGCCCATAAAAGACATTTATGTGTTTGAAGACATACATCTATTAGATTTATTATTTACTGTTAATGTTTCTCCATCTTGGTAAATTCTAAGAAAAAATTTAAATTTAAATTTTATTTTACAACATATTAATTTTTCAATTGAACAGTGTGTCATCTGGGTACATACAACTTGTGTGCATATTCATATTTGATATACATCTCTTACTATAATGTCAATAGTTACATTCATAAGAAAAACTACTCATCCTTATTTATCTTATCATTATAGTAACCTTACTGCATTTTACCTTATATTCATTTAACTTCTTTCTCTATTTTCCTACCATTTATAAAATAAATTCCATATCATATAATATTCCATTTCTTCTTGTTCTTTAATTGTCAATGTTAATCTGTTCATTTCTGCACATTCAAATATTTTCATAAACATCTCTTCCTCTGCAAATACAATTCTAGCTGCTGTTAATATATGTATAATTAAATATGTTTTTTCTTTACTATAGTTTTCAGGTAAAATCCTTAACAAAAATATCTCAGGTTTTAAGTCTCTATGTTGTTTTATCATCTTTCCCAACCATGTATATATTTTTGTCCAATATCTTTTAGCATCTATACATGTCTACCACATAGGGTAATATGTTCCAGGTGTCTGTTAGCATTTCCAGCATTTAGCTGATTTATCTTTGAACATCCTTGCCAGCTTTGCCGGTGCAAAATGCCATCTATAAAACAACTTATACAGATTTTCTTTATACACTGTTGACATTGTTAATTTATAATTTCTATCCCATAGCTTCTGCCATTTGTCTAATTCTATCCCATAACCAAAGGTTTTTCCCCCAAGCTATCATCACCCCCTTCACTTGCTAGAAATGAAACATCTTAAAAGAAAAAACAAGGAAGTCCAATGCCTCTTGAAAAAAGCAGGAGTATTTAAGGATCAGGGCAAAAATGGTTGTAAAACCAAGTTTACTGACCTCATTGCTCTGATCCCAACAGTGGTCATAAGTAAAGCACTACCTGTATAACATTTCTTATCTAAAATACAGGACTAAATCTGAGCATGGTTGGATCTAGCACAGCTCATTACTGAAGATTGCTTTATGGGTGAGCTTTTGTTTTATTATTATAAAATGAGCATAATATCATAAATCTAGAAAACAGATACTTTGCTTTGTTGAACAGTATCCTCCTTCTAGCCAATGTAGCAATAGCTCATTTATATAACATTGGACTTTTCATTCTCCAATTGTGGAATAAATATAACTAAACTGTCACTAAAATTATATAAAAGTAATAAAATGTCACAATTGGTAATGAAATACCATTGTTGTTCTTTTGTTATTTCTTCCTATAATCTCAGTATGGCAGATAATTTTTTTACAACTTTGAAATGTATTTCGAAAAGTACATTTTGTCTAACTTGGTATTGATTTCTTTTAAAAAGTATTAATGTTACTGCTACCTTGTTCTGCATTTAGAAAACCTGAAAAGAAAGTAGCTGTCCAATTTATTATCTAGAAATATTCAATCCCCTATATGTATGTCTAAAAACTGAAAGCTGCCCTTTGGTATTTATTGCAATTATTTGCACTCCATCATAGTACAATGAATTTTTTAGGAGCAATTTACAATAAAAGCCAATAAGTATTATTCAAAACCACCCAGATAGCAAACTTATTGGGCCCTTAGAACAGTCATATTGTAGCAATAGGCATGGAGATAATCTATCTGCGCTAGTAAGACTCAACTATGATTTGATATCATATAATCATTCAATACAGCAATGGCCCTGGGAAGAGCTAATATGATGGTTTTAGTTGCTTTCCTCTCTTTTTCTTCAGTGATTGGTTAGTAAAAACTTTATGAACAGAGATGGAAGAATCTAGCGATTCTCATAGACTCTCTTTGTCCTTAAATTTTCAGGAAATGTAGATAACTTAGTCTAATGCATTCTTTTCAGCACTCCAGTTTATTCAATCTGAAGTATTGCCTATTCTCTAGTCTCATATTCAGTTTGTTTTTTTAAAGGAACATTGATGTCAAAGATGAGCATGATATATTTATGTCAAATGTTGCTGTCAGTCCTGTCCCTACAATGATATTCATATCAAATGAAAACAAAAACAAGCAAAAGTCAAACCCTCTTAGAAAATAAAAAAAAATGGAAGTCACCTGAAAGTCATTTGCTTGCTAGGGAAATAAATTGAAAGTCAAGGACCTAAATTGGATAGTTCATTTTTCCCTCTTTTTAAAGATGCCATTAAAGTCTCTGTGTATATATTTCATCTTTCCAAAGATTTACTAAGCAATAATATTGCTTCATCAATTTTGCAATTAATATAATCATCTTGCTCTCCTTTGACCTGTGAGAATATTGATACGACTAGCGGAAAGGGAATCAAATGAAAGCAATTTAGATTATTATCTAAGTAAGGTAGTCTAATCACTTCTCATCCTCCATAAATACTGATTACTTCATTGTCAATTAACAAAATAATATGTATCTCTTACTCCTGTAATTTTATTCCATATAAGTATATGGTAGTATGGTGGTATATAAAGTACCATGATGTATATTTTGGGGTAATTTAAAAGTCCACTATTATTAAATAAATGTAGGCTATATTCTATATTGTTTACAGAGAGGAACATGCTGACTTTAAGACTGAAGAAGAATGGGGTTGGTGGTTTTCTTAGGTTTTTGAATCCTGCTGGTTCTTAAGCTTTTTGGGTTTGTGTGAAGATTAGGTGTTAAAGAGGAAAAATGTGTACATTAAACTTTACAAAACACAGATTTATTTCATTAGATTCTGTAGCATAGCCATCAGTCCAGATGAACTACTTGTGGACTCTAGATCTCCTTTTCAAGGGGATGAGGTGTGACCCCAGAATCTAGTCATGGCAATTATCAATAAGCAGAAACCCCACCTTCTAGCTTATTTTTCCCTATCCTTTTCCACATAAATTTTTCAGCTAAGACTTCCTGTCATTCCTGGCCTGATCCTGAGGTGGCAATAAACAACTGATCAACCTATTGATAGAACCTCACTTGAAACTGACAGGTGACTTCCCTGTTAATGTCACATAATGTTAAATAAAAATATAAATCTAAAAGTAAGTGATTATGTTAACATTCTCTCCTTTCTTCTTTCCTGTAATACACACAAATATACACACAAATTCCCTAGTGTTTGACAGAAAGAAGCATAAATTGATGCTTTCTTTTTCCCAATCTGATATGAATCTGATATGAAGTATACATCCTTGTGGTACTTTCTTTGTATAATTGTAAGAGCTGCAACTATAAAGATCTGTAAAGTTTATAAATAATAATTTACTGGAGGATTATGTATTTATTTAGCCTAATCTGTAGGTGAAATTCTCACATCTATAGTTGAGCATAATAAATTGCATAATAATACAGAAAATGGAGATATGAATACTGCTTCATTGTTTTTTAATTTGAAGAAAAAGAAAGAAAAAAGGAAAGAAAGAAAAAGAAAAAGATCAAATTATCTAGCAAGTTGGGTGAAAATTTGAGAAATTTTAGTCCAACACAACATATTGCAATTCTGTTACATAATGAAAAAGGCAAGTAGCCTAATTTAATTTTTTCTTGACATGCTATTTTTTTGAATGTAGGAATATATTTCTTAGAGGAATATTTGTTTAAAACATGGTTTAAATGAGCCTTATTTTTACTGAGACATGGTATTTTTTCTCAGACATAGATTTTTCATTCCCATCATTTTTTGTGAGAAGGAATCCAAGTTTTCTTTAAAAGGCTTATTTTACATTCTTCTGTGTTTTTTCACTATGTTCAGCTTTTGATATACCCACCTTCTGTAAGATGCTATAAAAAAGAAGACAATCCACCAAATATCTCTCACAAAATATTCCCTCTATAGGATATTAAGAATATATATTAATGCTGATTCTTATAATTCCAGTTTATTAAAAAAATATGCATTTCACAACATAATGGCAGCAATATTGCATTCAGCCACCAAACATTGTGAATCTATGGCAGCAACTATTAAACTGAATATCAGAAGCAAAGTGAGTGACAATAGAATCTATTAGACTAGAAGCAGGACTCCCGGGGGAAGGGATGGAATCACTTTTTTCAAAGAATATTTACAGCTCAGGAAGACAAAAGATATAAGAAGAGAAAGCTTTATTATAGAATACCCACAGGGAATCCTGAGGTGCAAAGAAGCCTTTTAAATGACTAATTTCTATGATTTTTTGAACTCTTTCACTATAGAATTTCTCAGTTCTTAATGCTACTGCCTAATATGAGTGCTAAGAGAAGGCCTTACAAATTCTGCTTCCTAAGCCACTATTTGATTTTAAAGAAATGGTTTTAAAGGTATGCATCATTGCATAGAAAAAGTAAGACAGTATTATTTTAAGCTGAAAAAAACCCAAGATTCTCTTTATAGAGAGTTTTAAAACATTCCAAATCATTGCACAGAATATCAATTTATCCCTGCCTGCACAGAGCCACAGTGGCTCAGTGGCTTAAAAGTCACCCGAGAAGGTTTGTGATCCAGCAGTTTGAATCCTAACACAGCATGATGGAGTGAGTTCCTGTCACTTGATTCAGCTCCTGTCAACTTAGCAGATGGAAAGCATGTAAATGCAAGTAGATAAATAGGTACCACTTCCATGGGAAGGTAACAACACTCCATGTTTCACCACATGTTCTGTGCTGCGGCATAAAATCATGCTGGCCACATGGCCATAGAAACTTTGTCAGACAGTGCTGGCGCAATGACCTAGAAACAAATATGCACACAAATTCATACTTATAATCTTTTGAAAGCATCAACTCATAATATTTTGTAGTCTTGTGCATGATTTAAAAAAATGAGATCATAGCAATTTTGATAGATTTATTAATCTTTCAATACTGCATCCATATTATCATCTAGTATATCTAGATATGTAAGCCACAAGGCTGCACCCTGGAGAGATATGCAAGCTGTGGGCCTGCACCCTAAAGATGCAGCTGATTGTGCAAGGTGGTGTTCAATGATCTGAAAAGCAGACCCTGCACTTGCAATGATATGCCAGGAAGAAGAAGAAGATTATCATCTAGTGTATTCATCATTGTGCAAGATTATATGATTGCATGCCCTTATATTTTCAGTTATTGTTTTTTTTCTCCATCCCCAAGTCTTTGGTTGCTTGATTAAATTCAGAAGTCAGGCCACCTAGCTATAAAAAAGCAGGACCCTAGTCAATCCCTGCTCTGTTGCCTATAATCTGTGTAACAGACCACTTGCCTCTGAAAATGCCAGCCAAAGTTGCCAGAGAAACATCAGGAAATATGTGGTCCTCAGGGACCACCAAACTCATAATTTTAAATCCTGGGGACCACTAATATGAATTCTGACTTACGGTGGCTTGCTGACATTGGTGGCAGAGAGAAAGAGAGAGAGAGAGATCTGATCTAACTGATCTCTCTCCCTCCCTCCCTCCCTCTCTCTCTTTCTCTCTCTCTCTCTCTCTCACACACACACACACAGAGGCAGGGGTGGGATTCAAATTTTTTAACAACTGGTTCTCTGGGTGTGGCCTAACGTGTGGGTGTGTCTTGGTGGTCATGTGACTGGCTGGGCATGGCTGGTATGTAAATATTATAAATATTTATATAAATATTGAATTTTTTTTATAAAAAAAGAGCAACTTTTACCCAAAATCAGGCGGAGCAGGCAGGCAGATTGAGTTGCTCACAGAATCACAGATTCATTCAGAGATCTATCTATCTGCCATTGGCTAGCTGAGTCTGTCACATAAAATTTGCTTGCAAGCAAACTAAAAACAAGCATGCAAACTCACAAAATTAACTCACTACATACCATATAAGTAAATATTAATTTTTTTTATAAAAAAGAGCAACTTTTACCAAAAATCAGGCAAAGCAGGCACGCAGATTGAGTTGCTCACAGAATCACAGATTCACTTAGAGATCTGTGTTTCTGCCATTGGCTAGCTGAGTCTGCACTGCTTTAGTCCTAAGGAAGGTTTGGCTCTGCTTAAAAGCAGAGCCAAAGATCTAAAGATTAGCTAGAAAGCAAGAAATGCAATGATTTCCTGCTTTCTAGCTAATCTAAATCTCCTGGCACAGCAGAACAGCTGATGGTCAGAAAAAGGAAAAATAGCAATTTAGCAGGCAAGTTTGTCAGGTAAGGAGTGAGTGGACGGGGAGAGTTCCCATGGGCCATGTGGGCGGCGCAGCCTTGTGTTCCTGCACAGCCTGGATTAATTGCTTTGGGGAAGGGTGCTCTAGGGGTGACATTTCTCTGCGGACCACCAAAATTTTCTTGCAGACCACCAGTGGGTCACAGACCATTGGTTGGCGACCACTGCTCTAGACCACTAAAACCTGAAGCTCTACCCAATAGGTACCAGCCATTAAAGCTTTCATCAGTATAAGTTGCTGCAGACATATGTACAAATAATCCAATAACCAAAATGAGACCTAAATAAATAGAAATAAAGAAACTTATGTGTAGATCTACTTTTGAGAATGCTGTTCAAAAATATGAGTGTGAAAAATACTATCAATTGTATTGATAGTGAAAGGGCATATTGACATGAATCAATCTAACCTTTGCTCTTTGCTTCTGTTAAAGAAGTTGCTTGTATTATTTTGCTAAGGATGGGAATCATTTGTTAGGAATTCATTCCGTAAGAGAATTGTACCCTTTTCTATCTGGTTTCTCACCTCTGCAATTTAATTCAGAGCTAGACACATCCTTGAAGACAGTTCTCAGGAACATCCCGCTCCATAGTTAGCAGGGGCTGTCTAGGAGCACAAACACACAAGGACAAGGGATACTGTGTAAAATAACAAAGTATGGACAGAACACAGACAAAGAATGCTCCATGGATAAGGAAGGGCAGAGCATGGGCAAGACATTGCCCACATTAATAATGAACCTTTCTGATTGGATAAACTTTGTTTCTATCAGTGTAAAATGTATATAATACTCTGAGCCATTTTTGCAGAGTGTGGCTATTCCTTACATGCATTTTGTCTATATGTTTTGGACATAGTATTCACCCAGACCTTTTGCTTTGGCCAAAGAATAGAAAAAAGCTGTTTTTTGTTTGTTTGTTGCAAACCTCATCTTGAGTCTCACTCTGTGTCATCTCAGTGGCTTGGGGAAATTTCAGGGACCTTACATTGGCAAAGAATAATATGCTGAAAACACAATATTCTGTATATGCACAGAAAACAAGGAACAACCATTTGTGTAACAGATGAATGAGATTTGATTTTTTCAATGGCTTGCTGAATGAGGTTTGGCTGTTTAAAAGAGAATATTGTCAAATGTGAAAGCATAGAACAGTCTATATTTTCATCTATTTTTAAATAAAATAAACATCTGATATGAAAAATATTCATGCCTGCTGAGATGTTTGTATTTAAAAAACCTTTACAAATAGAAAATGAGCACCATTGCCCATTGAATTAAAATTGCATTTTATTCACTGATCATGGAATTTTCACCTTAAAGAAAGCTATGAGAACATGATCCTCTTTTTAGTTATTGAAATCAGTGCAAAAAGAACATTGGTAACTAACTCAGTGTTTATAGACTACACAGTTCCAATCCCAGTTTGGCAACTCTTCTCAAAAAACAAATGTTAGGAGAGAAACTCCCCAACTCTGACTAGAAAATTTCTCATGGCTTTGGTCATGAAAAAGGATTCTTAATTTAGGATAAATGTCCTCATACTCATATTGAGGAAACTCTGGATATGATTTATTCCCATATGTAGTATTGCATTCATCATTAACACAACCTTTTTTGAAAAGACAAAAAAATGAACTATGAATCTCAGGTGTTCATAGTGGATTAGCTCATTCACATTCCCAGAGTTATTTAGTTTATTTCTTTGGGAGAGTTGATGTTATAATAATGTTTCTCAACATTAGCAACTTTAAGTAATGTGGACTTCAACTCTTAGAATTCCCCAGCCAGCATGATGGCTGTAAAATTTTGAGAACTGAATTCCACATATTTTACATTTGGTAAGGTTAAGACATTATAACGTTCTAATTATTTGCCATTAATTGATTTCTAAATCTTCAAGTCTTCAAATTCAGAAGGCATATAATGCAGGCCCATTACTGTAAGATTATTCAGAATGATAATGGGTGAACTCTGAAAATAATTCACAAGAGCAATCCCATTTTTATATAGGGAATGGAAGAGACTTCAGAAGAAACTTGAGAACTAGGGCGAACATCTGCTCTGTTAATGTACATGTAAGTTCTTTTCCATGTTAGGACCTTTTAGCACAGTTGCCCTGTCAGCTGAAAACAAGTACTATTTTTGGACACATTATTTTATTTATTACCATGAATAAGAGCTTTTCTAAGGGATGGAACTCAATAAAGTATTATTTAATATTTTCAAAAAGAATTAAAGAGGCTGTTAATTTTTATTCATGGCATGGAATAAGTGTGATGGGTTTATATTCTGAAATATTTTTAAAGTTTAGAGGATTAAAGTATGTGGCTAAAATACAATTATCAAGAATATTTATGGATAACTTCAAGGGATTCACACACGCAATATAAAATAATATTTGTGCTGGGTAAGGAACCTTAGATGAGCATTTTGGACCTCTCAGGGTGGCATTATAATACATTTTTCATTGCTTTCCCTACAACTCTATGGCAAGTCATGAAATCTAAAATAGAGGACAATATAGAAAATTAAGTTGCTGGATCCTCTGCTTAAATGAATAGATGACTTGGTTCTGGAGAAAGGAGAAATGTATAAATTCACATATAGATTTTCAACTTCACTCCAAAGGTAGAAAATAACAATAACAATAGCAATAACACTTATATACTACTTTACAGCTCTCTCTAAGCGGTTTACAGAGTCAGCATCTTGCTCCCAACAATCTGGATCCTCATTTTACTGACCTTGGAAGGATAGAAGGCTGAGTCAACCATGAGCCTTTCAGAATCGAACTCTTGGAGTAAGCAATGAGCCGTGAGTTAGCCTGCAGTACTGCATTCTAAGCACTGTGCCACTACAACTCATAGTGAAAGGTAGTGAAGGAAACATATTGCTTTCACTACCTTACATGAATCAGATATCTGTTGTGAAGTAATATACTTTAAGATTTATATATCCAAGTCAGGAAATCTAGGGCCAAGGGTGTTCTATTAGAAAGTATTTTCTAATATTCAGTCAGAGTGTGTTCCTCTAGATCAAATCCACTGTTCTATTATCTTGCCCATATAAAGAAAGAAGTCCTGACCTCCTTCTGTGTCACATGAGGTATTTGAAAAATGTTCTTATCGCCCCATCAACCATCTTTTCTCAATTTCTTCAATTGCTGTCCATAGGACTTAGTTTAGTCCCTGATCATCCTCATTATGCTTTTTAAAACTTATTCTAATTGTGTTGAATCCTTCTTAGTATGATAAGAGCTGGAAATTGAAGAAGGGATCTCACCAAGCAGATAACAGATAACAGATAATCAGAGTTGGAAGGGACCTTATAGGTCATCTAGTCCAGTGGTCGCCAACCAGTGGGCTGGAGACTACTGGTGGTCCGTGAGAAAATTTTGGTGGTCCACAGAGAAATGTCTTCCCCAATGCAATTAATCCAGGCTGCACAGGAACAGAAGGCTTACGTTGCTTGCATTGCGAACAACATGAGGTAGTGAGGGGAGGGCAGAAAGGGCAGGGGGGGAATTGCCCCACTCGCCCCATGTACCTGGTCACCAGGCTGCTTCTTTTCACTGCTTTCTTCTTCTGTTTTTGGCTGCACGCATGGAAAGTAGCAAAAGTCTTTCTTTCTCTCCCCCAAACTCCACCAGAAATGAGTCTTTGGGACCTTGCAAGGCATTCTGCTCCAAGAGGCTGCTTTGTCATGACAAGTCTCACAAAGACTCATTTCTGGTGCAGTTTGGGGGAGAGAAAGAAAGACTTCTGCTGCTTTCCTTGCTTGAAACCAAAAGTCTCTCTCTCTCTTTCTCTCTCCTCCCCTCTGAGAACGGAGCTGGAGATGGTAAAGAATGATCGATTGGTAGGAAAATGGGGTGGGGAATTTTCCTGCAGACTTTTGGGGAGATTTTCCCAGGGTCTCTGGTCCATGGGATTTAAAATTATGAGTTGGTGGTCCCTGAGGTCCAAAAGGTTGGTGACCCCTGATCTAGTCCAACCTCCCGCCCAAGCCAGAGACCCTACACCATTTATAACAAATGCAGTCCAACCTCTTCTTGAAGGTCTCAAGTGATGGTGCTTCCACAAGCAGGATAAAGAACAATTATTTTCTACAATAAAGAAATTATATTTTTGTTGAGGCATCCTACAAGTTAAACATTAGGGTGAGGGTTCACAAATAAATGAGGGATGAAAGTTCAGATTATAATTTCCAAGATTTTGTATTTTAGCCCTAATCTTTGCATTAAAAACATCTTATGAGTCTTGTGTAATTCTCTTTCTTCTTTGTGCCCTACAGTGATTTTATTATGTGTGTGTATGTGTGTGTGTGTGTCTCCCTCTCTCTCTCTCACACACACACATACACCTCTGTCTCTCCTATCTATCTATACTCTCTCTTTCTCTTCCTATATATAGCATCTCTGTCTATATTTCAATTTAAATATGAATATAAATTAAAAGGATCTCTGAAAGTTAGATGTCTTTGCTTTCCCACATAATATAAAGTCCAATATAATTAGGTGCAATAGATTTAATTACTAAACTATCCTTATGCATGCCACAGCTACTTGTGATATATATGTCCAAATTTTAATCTTTGTAACATCAATGAATGGCTTTTGATTCCCTGATGATATATCTCAATAAATAACAACACTCTCAAAGATACTAATAATAGAGATGCAGCATCAAACTATTAGAATAACCATCAGCATATTTATATTTACATTTTTCAAAGGCTAAATAACCTGAATTACAAAGTATACATATACATTATTATAGACCAGGAATTGTTTACAACTGATATGAGGTATTGATAAGGTACAGAGGAATTTTTGTGCTTCTTCCAGATTCCTCTGTACCCTATCAATATCCCATATCAATTGTAAAAAATTCCTGGTCTATAATAATGTATATTTATATTTAATTTTTAAATATAACAAATATTTAATTAACAAAAGAACTCTGTTGTCTAGTCTTTGTTATTTGCTCTTGATAGCAAGAAAACAGTAATGCACTGTAAATTGCCAGATTTAGTAAAATTATGGTTAGTGTTTTTAGGTGAGTTTTTCTACCACAGTACAAAGGCAAATTTCGAATAATTTTGCATTTTATTTTGTTGCAATCATCCCATCTCCCACAGATATTGGGAGCCAGGTAAGTGGCTCCTTTTGGTGGTTATGTTATGATATTTGGTGCTATTTTATATTTTGGATTTTATATTTATTTATTATATATTATTAATATTATATGGTTTAGATTTGTTGGTTTGGTTTTGGTTTACTGTTTGTTTTTGCACTGTACAATACCCAGAGTCATATTATTTGAGCTGGGTGGTCTTAATAAATTTTTATGGCAAGATGATTTTGAATTTTATTTTGAACTTCTACAATATTAGCTATCTCATCCAATTTTGCTTTACTTGTAAATATGAAAAGCATCAAATTGATCTGTTTGTCATTAGTGAATACATTGAAGAGAACAATCAACCAATGGAATAATTTGCCCTCGGAAATTGTGGGAGCGTCATCAGTTGAGACTTTCCAGAAGAGATTGGACTGCCATTTGTCAGAAATGGTGTAGGGTCTCCCGCTTGAGGGGGGGTTGGACTAGATGACCTACAAGATCCCTTCCAACTCTGATTATCTGTTATCTGAAGAATAATGGATCTAGGAACAAACTTTATTACATGTACTTGAATATCTCTTGGCCAAATAGTTGAGAAACCACCGTTAACATATTTGGTGTATGGTTTTGGAGCCAGCTATATATATACTTCATTGTACTTAAGACAATGATTGCTTTATGTTCAGATAGATTTGTCTAAATATCTTCTTAAGCAATATAAGCTACTGGCAATTACCACATCTTAAAGTAATGAAAGTATGTGAAGGCACTATAAATTTCTTTTCATCTTTCTTGAATCTGTCATTTTTCAGTTTCATGGGATTGTCTAGTTTCTTTTATAGTTCCTCTGCAGTATTTGATAGTCAGCACTAGAAATGATTGATGGTTTTTCTCATGATTGTAGGTTTTATTTCCATTGCTAATGTATTGGGAGTAAAGAAAATCCTTCAACTTGAATACTGTAAAGATACATTGAGAAATAGGATGAAAGCTTGTCACTGAAGCAGACAGGCAAATAAACTTTTTTTAAATTAGATTTTGTAGTTTTCAATATAAGTAAGGATTTTTCATTACAATCTTTAAACTATCAGTTTTAAGCATTTTTTATTCAATTGTGTATGCTGTTTAATATTCATTTGTGGTCACCACCATTAACATTTGCAGTGATAAAGACAGATTGTGCCTTATGATATATAATTATAGATCATGTTAGTAGCAATAGATTCTTTCAAGAAGTTTTTTTGGGGGAAAGGGAAAATTCAATTGAGTGCTGCTAAAAATACATTAAAAGAATGATACATCTTCTAAATTGTAAAATAAGTTTTAAAATTGTCAATAGAGATCACATTTGCTTTGTTTTTAAAGATGTAATGAGCAAATGGTATGATATATTTGCCCGGGCAAAGGCAAAATAAATCAGCTGCCCACCTGTACGTTTTACTCATGATTAAATACTAATGGCTATGGTTATATATATTTTTAACATAAAAATGTATTGTTTATATGGATGCAAATATATCTTGAGCAAAGCACTTAAAAATAGGAGTATGTTTCATTGAGTGAGAATATCACTTTCCTCATTATACATTTTAACATCATTCTACATCTCTTACCAGAGGTAGATGTCACCATAACTTAAATCATCATTCACAGTGTGTAGTATAATAAATCTGTAGCTGCATATTTCTTGCACGTGGTTCAGACCTTTCCTTCAAAGAGGGATATGATTTGCCAAATAAGGGTAGCCAGTTACTTGGAAATTTGTTATTATTTTCTTCATTGTGAAAAGCAAATGTGGCAAGAGAAGTATGAGAGGGACATCTTAGTAGCTGGTCACTGTTTTTTCATCTGTCCACAATGCCCTACTGGAGGGAGCAGGAGCTGGAGTTATGGAAAAATGGAGTACAGTAAGGATAATAATAAGAACACATAACCATGCCCAAATGTTATACAGTTTATGAGATATGAAGTAGCTACAGAAGTGATGTAATCTTTCTTATGGTGTCAATCGAATAGCTTACTGGTGATGTGGCACCTGTTATAGCCCAGGTCTCAGATTCTAATGCTGTACCATGATGCCCATGTTTGATAGCATCCTTAGGTAATTCCTGGTTTAGAGTTTCCTTAGGCTGACATTCCATTGGTTCAGTTGAAGTAGTCTCTTCAGAGTTAGTCCTGAGACATGACAGTACCAAGAAAATACTGTCCCATAAATTTCTTTTAATTTATTCTTGCTCTGTCATGCATTTGACAAAAATTATTTTGCAAGATTCTTACAATTATAATGCAAGAATCTGAAATTTTGAGTAGATTCTTTATAAACATCTTTACATAATATTGTCATTATTAAAAAAAAACTTTTGCAAAACTAGAGGTAAATATAATTTATTCATAGGTTATACAAGAATTAGATAATACACAATACCTAATGATTTTCTGTACATATAGATGTGCAAAGTGTGTGTGTGTAAAACTCTATTTCCCAACAGAAGATAATGCATTTGCAACACATATTTTCCTTATGTGATGTTCTTTGCAACCATTTTCTTAGAGAACAGAAAAAAAGATGGGTGTCCAGAGCCCTTTCTATCTGAAATGATAAATTATTTCTTGTTTTTCATGAACAAAATTCCAAACCACACCATTCCTGAGTTTCAAACCCAATGTTGGTGTCAGGGCCAAATAAAAGATCTAAAATAGCAAATGATATTCTGGGTTCTCCATACTCTAGAGAACTTCAGAGCTTCTTCACCTCCATCCTTGTTTACATGTTTGCTTTATTTAAACTGGCATTGCCCAAATGATTTTTTTTTTACCATTTTTAATCCAGACCATTTTTTTATATATTTACTTAATCTATAGCCAATAAATAGTTCAAAAGCCGAGAGAATCCCCAAATGAAATGAATGAGAAAAATGCAGTGAAGGAACTAAAATAAGGATGTTCCCTTTGATAAAATAAAGCTTCAGCTGCTCCTTTTCTTAGCTCTTGCCATTGCTGGCCAAAAAGAGATAGAGCATAATATAAAGCTTAGCACAGCTGAGCCTAAAATCATCTGTTCCCACAGGAAAATATTAATAAGGTGATATTCAAAGCAGTACAAGTTGAGTGTTTGGAAAGGATTTAGTTGACAAAAGGAACAAAAGAAAATTTTTTTTCTGCACACTTGTTGCTCATTGACCTGCTTCCTGTCTTTGATTTCTGGCTCCTTTAAAGCCAGTCACATCTTGCTAGCCCACTTTGCCTGGTGAACAAATAAGTAGTTTTGCAAACATTTAGCAAGGCAACAATTTAGAAGGGGAAAAATGAATTTCAAACCAGGTAACTGTAAGGAAAGGAAATATACAATGGGTAAATCATGAAGTGGGTTGCTGGGCTATGAATAATGTCAATAATTTATATATACAAGTTTTTATAACAAAGTCACATTATTTTTTATTTAAGAACTACCCATTTTTCTCACAGATGGATTCTGGCATAGAAAACAATATGTAAACTTTTAAAGAGCCACCCAATGTTAAAAATGGATTAAAAGTCAGGGGAAGACTTCAGAACTTGCCAGACCCAAGACTGCATACTCCTTTGAGTACTCCAAGCAAAGGTGCACATCCTTGTTTTTATGCCTTTATGGAAGATAAATAGAATGGGACCACACCCATAAGCTCCATACTTAAGACCTTGGTCAATTGTCTGAATGCCAAACTTAAGCTCCAAGTTGGACTTTTCTTGCTTAGTCATCTGCTGTTAGTTGATGAAATCTGCCTGCCTTTTGTTGCTAATTGAGCATCATGTCAGTTTATGATACATATATTGAGTGACGTTCTGTCTTACAGAACCAAAGTTAATTGGCCTATTGTTCTATGGAGACGATGTCACATGGTTAAAATGATTAATGACAACAGATGCTCCGGTCAATAAGTGATGAACTTACATATATGAGCTGGCCTTATGATGTGATGCTGCTTTGAGTGGATTTTTTTTCCTGTCTAACTGTATTAATTTATAAAGAGTGTGTAATTTTCCTTGTCATGCAGTGAGAGGTGTTTGGCAATAAAGTCTTATGAAATTAGAGATTGTACTTACCTAATAAATTTGCATGCAGAAATGCCAAATGGTTTCCTTTCAGGTATTTATGGACTTTGACAAGGAAATCAGGATACTAATACTGAAGTCAGCAATAGCTGGGCTTTGCACTGGTAACTCCAATGAAATGTGGCTCTTTTTTTTAATTAGATATCAAGGATGTGAGTATTATTACACTCTTAGAGAAAAGAAGCTTTTTGTGTTTTCTTTTTTCTTTGCAAATCCAAAATAACAGACCTCAAAACAGTTGAGGATTCCATTTGGTTAACAGGCTAGGAATGGAAAAGGTTGCAGGAGAACTGAGTGAACAAATGGCTCCCTGAATGAAACATTGAAAAAACATTACACTGGCACATGTGAGAAAAGGAGTGGTATTAAATGAACAACTTGCTTCATACATCTTTTCAGAATCTTAAAAAGGCCTTTGTTAGCATTGAAGTTAGCATTTACTAAACAGGGAGTAAGAAGAAGCTCTAAGAGAATAGAAAAATAGTAGAAAGATACAATTGTTGAATAAAATTTGAGTGTAGAAAAATAGAGCAGAAATTGATACAACATTCCAAAACTGAAAGTGAGAAGCTCGAAGATGTTCTTATAGATTGGTTAGCAATGAGGTAAATTAAGATTTTAAAATTAAAATTAATTCCAGCAGCTCAGTCCCATGTTGCTTAAACACTAACTACATTTATTGTAGGATAAAGTTCTCCTCTTTTCTTCCTTCCCCACCCCATCTGCATGATAATATGATAATGCGTGATAAACAAGAAGAAATTTTTGCACATGGAACAACACTATTAGCACACTGGCAACCCTCTGGGAAATGCAAGTCGTTTGAGAGATTTGTGCAAGGCTGCCACATAGTCATAAATGCCATATTTTGGCATTTAACAAATAGAACCATAGCTGTATATATGCATATGCCTTTATAACCGGAGATGACACACTGAAACTATCTTCCTTGACTTTTAAAATTCATTATTCAGATGAGTCCAGATGTTAAGTTAAATCCCTAGCATCTTTGTAAATACAAATCACTTCAGCGTTCCTGAGCAGAAAGAAAAAGAAGACTTTATTTTTATGAAGGTCATCTTGGTTTTTTTTCATGGGTTTCTGTATTATTACATAGTCTGTCCCATGTGTCCAACTCTGTAGAATGGAAAGCAATATTCTCTGCACATATTTACAGTTTCACTTGGGGCTCATCCACATCTGAAGAAAAAGAAAGCCTTCTGTCATCACTCTTGTCCCCTTTGCCAAAGTTGATCCTTTTGAATGTCAATTAAACAGTCATAACGACATTTAAAACTTCAGGCTTAACAGCAATATTGGCCAGTGGTATCTCGCACAAAATGTTCAGCAGACTTGTTTTTGTAAACAAGGGCAGATGTGTTTGTTTTAATAAACTTTTGTTCAGAAAAAGAGTCCATTAAGGAAACAAAACTTTCCCCAAAGTTCACCAAAGTCCTGCCTAGCTCAAGAAGATGAGTTTGATAACCTCAAGCCTAGAGCAAACACTGATTTATTCAGAAGATATACACTCCACTTTAAATAAAAATAATAAAGATGCCCCATATAGACTCCTAACCTGCAGTATAGGTCTTGCATGTCTCTTCCTCTACCACTTTATATGTAGCTCTCAGTTTTGGGATCAGATAATATAAAAAAAAATTACATTAAAATTAAAGTAAGTTATTTTAAATACAGATAAAATGGTAAGCAATAGGAAAATAAAGAGTGTTTATCAATAAAGCTTTCCTTTGGGATAAATGGAACTCTTTAAAAAGAAAAAAAAGTATTTGGGTTTTTTGAAAAAAAGGGGGGGACCAAGGTGAATAATGGGGTTTCACAAGTCTGTAGCTACAGAGCCTAACGTTGATCATGTCCTTGTAGATTATAGAACTTTAGGATTTTAGCTGGATTTCTCATTTGCAACCTTGCCTCTCTTGTTGATACCTTTGTAATATTATAATATAAGCTATAAAGTCACAAAATGAATTAAAGCCTAAAAACAACAATGACATCTCGTATTCATTTTTAGTGAAACAAGATCAAGGGTGGTCAAATGTTTTACAGAAAAGGAATGATCTCTTTTGCATGAGCACAATGGGATAAGAGGAAAGGGTCCAGCAATTTTGTAGCATAGCAATGTTGACTCAGCTGACTAGAGATAGCATGTAGACTTAAGCATATTCAATTAAAAAAAATGCTGAGAACCTATTTTTCAGGGCTCAATCTACCAACATTTTGAATCAATACTTCTATTCAGAATAATTACAAGGTGACTGCAGTCTGTCAAATGGAGAAGACAGCAAGGTCTGCAAAACATATCTTTAAAAGGATAATATGCTTACATTCTTACCACAAAACTTGAAGAGTAAAAAAAAAAGCTATCACGAGAGCTTCATACAACCACAAATATCCATATTTTCAAAGCCAGACCACATTGAAATCTATTTATGGCAGCCTAATTGTCATAAGCATACCCAAAGGCTACATAAAGACTACACAAAATGCATCTCACTTATTTAAGGGGAAAGTACATTTAATAATAACAAAGGCATTTATATTTTACAGGAAGAAAGCCCAATAACAAATTCTGTTTGTAAATCTGACATTTTCCCACTACTTCTTACATTCCTGAACTTAAGGGGTTGGTAATGGTGGAGGAACTGTTTAGGAGAAAAGATGGAATAGATGCTCTTCCTGAGACCATCATCTGTGAACTATCCTTAAATATCACATTTCGATTCTTACTCTGTTACAGAGCACCTGATTATGACATCGAACATGTAAACAAGCTAAATTCACTACTAACATGGGCAACATCCTGCCCACACACTTTTATCATTTTTGGTGACTTCAATCTACCTCATATTAACTGGACCCTAAATGAATGTACAACTGAACCCATACGTGCAACCTTCTACAATGCTGTTACAAACCTGGGACTGGAACAACTAGTAACCAACAATACTAGACTTAACAACTGCCTCGATCTCATCTTCTGCAATAGTTTGAATTTAATTTATGGAGTACAAACTAAAGAACCCTTTTCCAACAGTGACCACAATATGATTGACTTTTGTCTCAACATACACCAAACAAAAATCATCACAATGACATAATGCCCAATTATAACTTCAAAAAAGGCAAGTATGATCTTATAAACAATGATTTCTCATCCTTTGATTGGCAATCTCTATTCACTGTATGCAATACTGTTGAAGACCATTACAACATATTTTTACTTGAAGTCAAAAGAGTCATCAAACTATATGTACCAATAACAACTCCCCAAAGAAACAAACAAACAAAAAACAGATTACCCATAACAATAAGGAAACTTCAATCCAAAAAGAGATCACTTTGACGGAAAAACAAATCTGGTCACATTGCCAACTTCAAAAGCTGATACAAAAATTTATGCCACCAGATAAAAACTAAATGCATCAATTATCACATTAAACAAGAAGAAAACCTTCTATGCACCATTTCCACCCACGCTTTTTACAATTTTGTAAACAACAAACTAGAAGACTCAAGGTCCATCCCACCTCTGATAGGACCTAATGGTAAAGACTGAAACAATGACACCATTAAAGCCAACCTCTTTAATACATTATTTGGCTCAATATTTGTAAACAGCAATGGATCATGCCCAGTATTTCCTAGCTGAACCACCAGAAAACTACCTTGATCGAATACATATCGATTTTACAGAAGACAATGTTGAAAAAGCACTACACAATCTAAAACCTATCTATTGGACCAGATGGAATATGTGCCTACCTCTTTAAAAAGCTCTCCACTGCCATAGCAGAACCTCTAAGCATAATCTTTGAAAAATCTTTCAGGACCAGCTCCTTGCCTAACCTATGGTCACAAGCCATGGTCATCCCCATCTTCAAAAAGGGAGACCCCAGCCTACTTGAAAAATTACAGACCAATCTCCTTATGCTGTGTCACCTGTAAAGTCATGGAATCAATTATTAACCAATCCATCATCCTACACTTAGAGACAAACAACCTACTCTCTAATAAACATTTTGGTTTCAGAAAAAAAACTATCCTGTAATCTGCAACTCTTACACTGCAAAAACATATGGACTACACAACTTGATCAGGGCAAAACAATAGATGCAATTACATAGACTTCTGTAAAGCCTTTGATTCAGTAGTACACTACAAATTACTCCTAAAACTAAAATCTTATGGTATCTCTGGACAACTGCATAACTGGATAGAAGCATTCCTGTCAAACAGACAACAAATGGTCAAAATTGGGAGTGTCCTATCAAATTCTGTACCTGTCAATAGTGATGTCTTCCAAGGCAGAGTTAGGACCAACCCTCTTCATACTCTACATAAATGATCTCTGTGATCATATTTAGAGCAACTGCATTCTCTTCACTGATGATGTAAAGCTGTTTAATACCACAGACAATACTGCTACGCTTCAAAAAGATCTTGACCACGTATCAGAATGGTCAAACAAATGGCAACTTCAAATCTCAAGAAATAAATGCTCTGTCTTACATATTGGCAAAAAAAAATCAGAAAATAAAATACAAGCTGAATAGTCAAGACCTTGTTGTTGATCCAAGCTCTGTAAAGGACCTTGGAATACTCATCTCAAATGACCTAAGTGCTAGAGCCCACTGTAACTACATAGCCAAAAAGGAGTTAAGAGTTGTTAACCTAATCTTATGTAGCTTTTTCTCTGGTAATATTACACTAATAACTACAGCATACAAAACATTTGCTAGACCAATACTCAAATACAGCTCATCAATCTGGAACCCACATTACGTATCTGATATTAGCACAGTTGAGAAAGTCCAGAAATATTTCACAAGAAGAGTTTTCCACTCCTCTACCCGTTGTAGAATACCTTATGTCACCAGACTTGAAATTCTAGACCTAGAAAACCTAGAACTACGCTGCCTTCGGTCTGATCTAAGTATGGTATATAAAATCATACATTGCAATGTCCTCTACCTGTCAATGAATACTTCAGCTTCAACCATAACAATACAAGAGCACACAATAGATACAAACTCAAGGTTAACCGCACCAAACTTGACTGCAGGAAATACGACTTCAGCAACAAAGTGGTCAATGTCTGGAATACTCTACCTGACTGTGTGGTTTCTTCCCCAAGCCCCAAAAACTTTAACCTTAGACTGTCTGCTATTGACCTCACCCCTTTCCAAAGCGGTCTGTAGGGGGCGTGCATAAGCGCACCAACGTGCCTATTCTCCCTGTCCTATTGTTTCTTTTATTTTTCTTATATGTACCCATTTCATGTATTCATAATTATATATATACTTATACCTATTATCTTGTAAGTGATTGACAAATCAAAATAAATAAATAAAATAAAAAATAAAAACTTTTCAGCTGAAATGCTAAAAATACTAACTGCTAAAAATAACTGTCTGAACCAAATACCGTATTTCCCCATGTATAAGCTACCCCTTTTTTCCAAAATTTTCAAGCCCAAAAAGTAGGGGGGTGGCATATACAAAGCAGGTACACTTTTTATACGTGAAAAATGCATAAAATAATAAAGTAGGAATAAACTGGTTTTCCAGCAGTATGCTATACTTTTTTGTAAAAATTGTACGTGATGATACGATTACGAGTGCGAGTACGCGATAGAAATGCATACGCTAGGCATCGGCCTGAATGCTTCGCTCCTACTCTCGTTCCGATGCGTAGATTGCTAGCGTCGCCCGCACCGCTTTCGGCGTCATGACCGAAGTTGTAGATCTAGACGTCGAATTTTGTTTCTTTGTAAATTTTCTTTCTTCATAACTTGTTTCTCTAATAAAATATTTTTTTCAAAACTTCACAGTCCAAAAATTGGGGGGGTGGCTTATACAAAGGGGGTGCTTATACATGGGGAAATACGGTACATCAAACTGTAAGATACATTGAAATAAATAGGATGTAAAGTAAATTAGATCCAATGTCTTTTTACTGGTTTTATCACTTCTTTGATTCTCAGAAATGTTGGTGTTCATGTCCTGTTCGTGACAATTCAAGTACAGTAACATGTTTATTAGAAGGACTTCTCCATTTAATAAGATTTCGTGTCAAATAGGCAGTATGATGTCACTGTCTATTTGCTTTCCAACCATTCTCCATCAGGAAAAAGGAAAAAACTACTGTGAAACCAGAACACATTTAACTTTGCTCCAACTGCAATGACAGTAAATGCCATCCCAACAAAGAGCCACCAGATAAAAAGACAGATACATTAAAGACTAGCTAGACTGATGTGGAGTATATTGAATACTACTGGATTTTCTTCCTCCCTGTATGTTAGCAACAGGTGGAAGGGGAAAGAAAAGCAAATATGTTTCTTTTCTTTGCTTCTTGTTAACAATGCTGATGACAGCTGTGTTTATCAGTCTGTAGGCAGTATGTGCATTCTTGAGTATCCCAAAGCTTTTTCAAATCATTTCTATCATTGTCAGTACAGGGTAAGCCATTATCACTAACATCACCAGACTGGACATAGGCTGAGGCTGAAACACAATGGTTGAGTCTCTATTGTTTATTGAAGCTTAATGAGGTTTTGCCTTAGACATGGTTTGTTTTGACCATGGCTGGAATATAGAAGAATTTATAATATTTCAACAATCTTTCTGTAACCCCCTAGTTAGATCTTTCAAGAAATAGGGAGTCCAGGAAAATTAAAGCAGAGAAATAGATGCTTTAGACACTGCTATTCCAATGGAACAAACAAAAGTCTTGCTGGGAATTTATATTAGATTATTTCTTTATACAAATTATATGACTGAATATGTAAATTTATATTTTTATTTGTTTGTCAGACTGTATATAAAAATACTATATTTTCTATATTGTTTTTTAATCTGAAAATTTTAAAGATTAATTTAAAATTTATAAACAGACCATAAATTTTCTGCCACTGATTTCACCTGCTTGGAGAAAAATATTTGAGCTTGGCTTTAGTAAATTGCATTTTTATAAGAAAATAATAAAAAATTGTTTAAAAAAAACAGAACAGGATGCATTAGATGAACATTGATTACTTATGTGGAAAAGAACACAATTTTATTGCAATTTGTTATCCAAATATATTTGATGGCTATCTGCCAAATTTAAATCTTCTCAGTTCTAAAATCTTTCATTTTAGAATTGAGCATCTGCATAAAAAACAGCCAAACATCAAGCTAGAGGATTAGAATCTGTGACCTTCACAAATAAATTTATAATGTTGACATTTACAGATGAATTTCTTAGGTTAATTAAATGACACTCTGTGTATGATATTAACCTCAGCTGAATGTGTATTTTTTCAGTCTTTTTTTTAAAAAAAGATGTGCTAGAAAGTCCTTGTTTGATCCTGGTGTATCCTGCTTACTTTGCAGTATTTTCAGTTCCTTAGATTCCAGAGTTTATGAATGGATAACAAATGTATAAGTGGGCTCTTAAGAAGGCAATAGAAAACGATAATATCACTAAGAAAACTGCATGGGTCTAGTCATCAATTTGGACTAGATTGCATTTTTAGTTTAATTTTATTTTGACACATATATTATACAGAGAAGAATTTTGGTAACCATTTTACCATAGTTTCATCTAATGTTATGCCAAAATCTATATTGCAATTTTTCAATATTTTCTTCCTTCTCAATGAGGTTTTTGCATTTCTACTTCAGTTTCAGGATGCATGAGAATTTCTTTTTTTACTTTTCGTTTGGATGTTTACTTTGCTGTTGAATGGGGTGAAAGGTGAAACAAGTGACAACAGGTGTCCTCTTTCATAAACTTAAATGAGAACTAATAGAAAGAAAATTGCAAGAGACATTTTCTGCATGTCCAGTTTCAAACAGTTTCCAAATGATGGGCAGTGGAATAAGCGGACAGTTGGTAGGAGTAGATAAAAAAAATACAGGATTTTCCCCATAGGCACATAACAAGTTGCAAAAGATTCAGGTTGAAAGCTTAGAAATGCAAAAAGGGTAGGGGAGATGTGGTATAACTATAGCAACAGAAGATGAAAAACCATTTAACAGAACCTGCTAGAGTGACTAAAGTTAAGCAAAATGATAGGAATGAAGGATAGTTGAGAAAGAACAAAGCTTTAGCAGAAATAAAAAGGTTTAATGTTATAATGCCTTTAATGCTAGGTCAAAAGAAGAGGCAATACTTGGCTCAAATGTGAAGAAAAAGTAAAACGAAAAAGTGGGACAGAAGAAAATTCAGGGAGCTAATGTATGTTAGAATTCTACCCTATCTTTTCTTCAGACTTCAAACTACTTTCATTAGGATATTCTTTTATTTTATCCTCTCAGAAGAACTCCGTGAAGTGGGTTGGGTTGGAAGCTGTGACCACAAATCATCCAGTTAGTTTCCATAATAATAGTGGATAATAGTGGACCAGTACCAGGGTCTCGCCAATGTTACCTCAATTCCACACTAAGTACACATAGAATAGTTTCTATATATGCAGGTAACCCTCAATTTACAACCACAATTGGAACCAGAATTTCCATTGCTAAGCAGTGTAGTTGTTTACTGAATCGTGCCCAATTTTACAATCTTTTTTGCCATGGTTGTTAAGTGAATCTGGCTTCCTCCATTGACTTTGCTTATCAGAAGCATCCTGAGAAGATTTCAAAGGACAACCACTGTAAATACATGACAGTTCCCAAGTGCCCGTATTTTGCTTACCTGATCATAGGGACACTGAAATGATGGTGATGCAGATCATTTGTGAGTAACATTTTTTCAGCACTGTATTAACTTTGAAAGGTTGTTAAATAGTCATAAATCAAGAACTAAAGATAAAAACCAAGGTTACATGCTGATATGGAGTAAGTTTAACTGATCAAAGCAGGGAGAGATGTTAACTAGTTTGTCCCATTTTCATGTTGATAAATGGAATCATAAGGCATCTGCAATATAAATCAATAAAGATTCCTCGTTATTTCAAATACAGTCTTATAAGCTCCTTTGCTAACATGATGTTGATTTTTCAGCAAGATAAAACATATGAAGGGAAGATTCAGCTGGGGCTTTCAAACAAACCCTGCATTCATGTAATGTGTGCAAGCCAGCCAATGCACTGGCAAAGATCCAGAATTTTTTATACATTGCTTTTATATATTGGGGATTTAGTTGTCACAGAAAAATCTATTCCAATTACTTCAAGTTTTTCATGTATGGTCTTGTGAAAAACTTAGTGGGATTTTACTTTCATTGACTATTGTGATTCACTATGGTAAGCCATGTTTTTCATTATAGAAGTACTAATAGCACAAGCCATGATTTATAAACTACAATGACTCAGTTACACATTCAGCAAAGCCAAAGCTGAACTAAAATCCATAATAATGCAGAGTGTTAATATAGCCACTGCAGATATTTCTCTGGCTCAGACTTTTTGAAATTACGGTCACTATAAAAATTAAAAGGTTTAAACAAGAATCAGGATTAAAACCAGATTTTATTCAAAATAAAATTTCATAGAGGGCACTGTACTATTAACAGTATCATTTAAAGTAGCCACTAGAATTTAATATAGTGGAAAGAATCCAGCTTTACCACCTTACAATATTATTCATTGAAAAGACGCACAGGATCTTACAAAAATAATCTAATTACAATAAGTTCATTATGTACTGCTTATTTTAATAGTTTCATTCCCAGAGAAGGCTCTTGAGACATAAATTCTGTTAGTCTGGAAAGATAATAATACAGGATTTATAAATGAATAATAACAGGAGAGAGAAAAATGTTAATTTGAAAGGTTGAGCTCTTTCAGCTAGTTTTAGCTCAAATATTTGGATATAAGCCAATTCCTGAAAGTTGGGAGGAGAGCCCTAAACAATATGTTTATGATTGTGAACTATGATTCAGCAGCATCTAAAATACCATCAATGTGCTTCCGAAGAATTAATACTAGGGAAATCTTCCCAATTTTTTGCCAGAAAATTATATTTGACTATGGCTCAGTACTTAGAATGTATACCCTCATTGGCTGTGCTGGTAATTGTAATAAAACATATATGAAGGGCACTATATTAAGGAAGGCTGTTCTGAGAAACAGAAGACCAATCTTTAGATGACTCTTATTTCAACACAATTTTTTAAAAAATTCAATCCATATAAATCTAATATCAAATTTCAAGGTTACTAGACGTGTTTACACTATCAAGCCCAAAACTTGTTCCTCTGGCTTTTCATGCATTACACCAAATCATATTCTAATTGGGAACCGTCTATTGATCTCTAGCTTCTCAACATTCTTATTAAGGCATGTCTTAGCTAGTGGTGGGATTCCAATTTTTTTACTACTGGTTCTGTGGTGGGTGTGGCTTGGTGGGCGTGGCTTGGTGGGCGTGGCAGGGGAAGGATACTGTAAAATCTCCAGTCAGAGGTGGAATTTTCCGGTTCTCCAAACTGCTCAAAATTTCCGCTACTGGTTCTCCAGAACTGGTCAGAACCTGCTGAAAACCACCTCTGGTCTTAGCTGGAAGATAAATGTGGAAGTTCTCAGTAGGTAAAAGTGGAACATATTTACTTGTCATCTTCTAAGCTACTTAATCATGAAATCACAGCTACAGTTTACACATCATACTAATTATGGTTTATTAAGCAAACCACAATTGGTTTGGATCACACAATACTGACTGGCAGAGGAATTCTGGGGATTGAAGTCCAGAAGTCTTAAAGTTGTGAAGTTTGGAGACCCCTGCCTTAAGTAGAAACCAAACCTTATTATCACTTAATGTGTGTGAACTAAGTTCCAAACGCAACACTGGCAATCATTGTCCCACTCTTCCCCCTACAGGATTGAGCTGCTAAATAACAACACAAATGTGACTGTGATTCCTCAGTGATTTCATATTGCAGAATATTTTGATTGTCTAGTTTCTCACTCTGTTTGATGAAAGAGTTTGCTTTCAGAATATTTTTCAAAAGATGAAACAATTGCATTGAAATTCTCATGGTCAACCATAAGGTTGCTGGTTTTATCTAGTAACAAATAGCCAAAGATGTGTAAAATGCCCTGTATATTTTTTATTTATTTACTTATTACTCCAATTCATATAACTACCCAAGTCATATGACTGTGGGAGGTTTACAAGCAATTAATAATAAACTTTCTAACAAAATCTCAAAGTAAGAGATCAGATAAGAGCCCTTCTTTGGGCTCTTTCAGATTGAGAATATATGCTGCAAGAAAACTGCTTGGGAATATAAAGATGTACAACCGCAGTTTAACTACAGTATGCTTTAAAAGGATCACAATCAATTCACAAGAAATTCCCAAGAACTCTGAGAAAAATATAAAAAAAACCCAGAAACCTCTTTCACAGAGGAAGAAAAAGAGCTGCCCAAAAACTGCAGTCTTGTGTTCCTCTGTTACTGGTTTTAATGTAGAAGGGTTACTTCTTTTTTTAAGGGTTCTTCTGCTTTCTTTAACTTTTGCTTTTATCAGCTCAGAAGACATGGATGATTTGGCAGCATATGAATGATAACAGTGATAAGAAATAAATATTACTAAAGACTGGCTGAATTAATGTGGATAATCAACATTTTTTATAGTTGAATTCCAGGTACTTGCTTCAAAGAAGCCATTTATCAAATGTTTCATCTCATCTGGTTGTTGTTTATTGTTGTTTTAAACTCTAACTTGGAGGCCCATGGAATGAATTCTGGTAAAGCTATTTAAAATTTTATACCACGTATGGTTTAAGTTATCATTCTTAGCTCCTTTTGTTAAACCTTCATTTATAAAGCATTTCAGTAGCATACAACTCCTTATGAAATTTGCAGTCAAACAGGTGAGACAAATTGATATCTTTTAGCAACTTTCTTTTATTTTGTGACTATGGGAATATTAAAAGATAATGATAATGTGCATTGCTGTTAAACAAATTGTTTGCTTTCACTTGTTCTCAGTCTGTCAGTTTGGATAACAGCCATCAAGGCACAAATATAAAACTTTACATTTGTGCCCTGATGGCTGTGATCTAGACTGACAGATTTTATAAAACTTTATGTGAACTATAAGATTGGGATATAAACATTCTACTTTTAGTTGTTGAAGGACTTATCAGAGATATATCTGACATTGGAGGCATGTCTGCTTCAGATTTTATTCATGCCATGAATATTTCAATGCTGATATATTAACAAAGTGCTAAAATAAGGCTGTTCTTCTAGGAGCAGCATGAGCATATTCCTAAATAAAAGGCAGCTCCTTCAGAGAACCCTATATAGAAGAAAATATGCAGCTGTCCTGAATCAGTTCTGAATCTCTGTCAGTAATCTCTCCCAATGACATCTTTAGATGTTAAACAAACACCTCATGTTGAGTTTGAGCTCCCCTCCTTCACAAGCACAACTAGAATTGCCGACTCAGGAAGAGCTCAAAGCATCATATGGAGCCAACATACTATCTTTGGTCCTGGGTAGGGTTGCACCAATCTGGTGGTCCTTCTGTATTTCAATTTTTTCTTGAGGAACAGATGGCAGTTGTGGCTGGGAAGGCCTTTACTCAACTTTGCATTGTGTGGTGGTTATTTCCTTTCTTACAGTTACTCCTGGTTATTTCCTGTATGGATTATTGCAGTGTGATTTACATGGGATTACCCTTGAAGAGTACCTGGGAACTACAACTGGTGAAGAATGTGGAAGTGCAAGCAGTCCCAGGTGTAACTAGGGTTGCACATGTAACACCTCTGCTATATGAGCTGCCTTGGGTGCCACTTTGCTTCTAGGTCCAGTTCAAGGTGTTGATTATCACCTTTAAAGTCCTTCATGGAGTGGGCCCAGGTTATCTGTGAAATCTTCTTATCCCAATTACATCAACCTATCCTACCTGGTCAAGCAGGGAGGCCTATTGCAGATCCCATTGGCTAAATAATTTTGAATGGTGGTATCCAGAAAGAAAATCTTCTCTGCCATGGTACCTGCCACCTGGAATACCTTATTCCCTGAGATAAGGTGGCTTCTACTCTTCTGGCTTTCTAAAAGAGCATTAAGACCTGGCTCTGCCAATTGGCATGAGGCTTTAACAGGGATATGTAAGCCTGGTGATTAGAGATATGAGGTTATTCCCTCTGTACCATTTTACAAAGTTCAATGTTTAACTTTGTTTTTAAGTCTTTTTAAAATCTGTTTTTATTTAGGCATTTATACTATAGCATTTTATTGTAAACTGCCCAGAGTTACTTAAATGAGATATGTGGTGCATAAATTTGATGAATAAATAAAATAGTTCTCAGCCCTCCTATGTGATCCAGGTTGATCAGTAGTATCAAAAGCCACTAAGAAGGGTCATGTCCATCCATTCAACTTCCATCTCCAGCACTCTGTCTGAAAATAATCTAATTAATTTGCTTCTTTCAATGCCCAGAAGGATGTGTTGCACATAGATCTGGCATTCAACGTGAGCTTCAGTTCAGTCACTGGCCCTTGATTTGTAATTATGAAATTGGAAACAGAATTGAATGCACACTTCCAGTGCCTGGTCCTTATTATGTCCTTGTAACAACTCATCTCCCATCTTCCCCTCATACATCCTTAAGAACAGTTTCCCAATATCTATACTCTTTATAGTTCCATGGTGTAATTTTATTACCCTATTTATGTCAGCCTGTTTCCTGAAGAATCTAAATAAAAGTGATGTTTTTATAAACAGAAATAGTTTAATTCAAATTGGCTTTATTTTTGCTAGCTCTTTGTGAAAGCCTATAAGTTAGAGAAGACTAAAAGACAGATAAACACTTTCTGACATAGACCATGTAAGATCTGACAAAACAGGATAGTTGAGTCATATTTTAAGCATTTTCACTGGTATATTCTGTACATTCCATCACCAGTACTAAATTTCATTATTTAGGTTATTGAGGTGACAGCTTCTGTGATACTTAAAATGAAAAAGACAGGCACAGAAATGTTGTGTCAAGCAGAGAGTTGTACCATATTATAAATCCTTCTGCTAGCAGACAAGAAGATGAATATCAAGGGTAGTGTGATCTGTTCAAGAAGAGTCTTGCCTACAGATGTGTCATAACATAACATCACTCTTGACTGTTCCGGATTAATTCATGAGCCGTTCAAGTCAGAGATGCTGCCATTCAAGACACAGCAATTTATGTAACAATCTTTTAAAACTGAATTGGAAAAAATCCTAGCAATATATTGCTATGTTTTATAGCATTCCTATACATTTATATTTTGTTCAATATTCTGAACAACAGAAAGCAAAAGTCTCATTCTCATTTTCTTTAAGACACTTAAACCATAGCTGTATTTCTGTTCTTAAGATTGAGAAACTCTTACAGGATTAATTCAAAACTATTACCATCATGTCCTCAATAGTAATTAAAATAAGGATATATTTTATGGAATTGTATAAGACATAGCAGGAAAAAAGAAAGAAAGACACTATTTATTCTAAGTATCAGTTGATTAGTATCAACAGTTGTCATTCTTCTGCAACCCCACAATTCCTTAAAGCTTATTATTTGTTTTATCTGACGAGTGTTGCCTCCTATAGATACTGAATAAAGAATCTTTTTGAGTTGTGGCAGTTCAGCCGAAAGCACTGTCAAAGGGTAACAAAAGAAGCATGTCTTCATGTTAGAGGCACTCAAACCATCTGTCTATAATACATGTGAATACTTAATTATCTTGAAAATGCAGTCAATGCATAATACTTAATGCACATAATTATGAGATGTGCAAGAGACAAGAATGCACCTTGCATAATAATGCTGCTGCAATGCCAAAACAGGAAGATTTGGGGCCCATCTTCATGTACCCTCATTTCAACATAAAGATACCTCAATAACAGATTTAACACAATGCAGCATATACTTTATCCCCAGCACATAGCAAGGCCAGCTCATTTCATTTTTTTCTAATTTGATGTAGAAATAGAATATCCTTTCTTTCCCAAGAAAAAGCTTGCCCAATGCTAGAATTGCTACTTTTGATTGGTTTGGGCAGATCCACTCTCCTCTAGCTCTTGATGTTTTCATCCATTGGCCATTTTCCTCTGGATAGCAGAAATAAACAGACCCCGATATTTGTCTATATACAGTAATAACTAATGGGAAGAAAGAACTAGCTATTCTTAAATGAAATAATAGTGGAGGAATTGAGGTGATTCATATTTATGCCAAAGTAAGACTTTTTCATTTGTAATTACAAAACCTATTTAGAATTGCATCCTCAGAAAAAGCAGCAACATTTTCCTTTTAATACAGTGCCTAGAGTTTCTTCTTCCTTCTTCGCTGCCTTGGTGAGAGCTCCGTCGCTGGGCAGGAGGGCCTGCCTGTCAGCTGCACTGGGCGTCCCAGGCGAAGCTCTTCACACTCTGCCCGGTGCCAGGCAGGGATGGTGGCTGGGCGCTTCTCCCCACGTGGGGTTGGGCTGCTGTCTTGGGCAGGGGAGGCTTTGTCGTACTGGTAGTAGGGTGTCATTTTTAAAAGAATTGGCTTTGCCTTTGAAGGTGAAGGGAAGGTGGTGACAGGAGTGCCTGAATCCGAGTGTCTCCGCCGGGCTCCAGTTGCAGGGAGGAGCCCTGGCTGGCTGCCTGTGGCTGCACCAAACGCTGCGGCATTGCTCTAAATGCCACGGCAGCAAGGGAGAAGGGAAAGCAACGGTGGAGGAAGGTATCCTGATATGAAGTGCCCCACCAACGCCAAAGTCAACGCAGGCAGCACCATATCTGGGTATGCAACAAAAGTACTTCCTAATGGCAAGCCCCCCTGCCACCCCCCCCATTTCTCATGTTTAATATAGGCCTTAATTTGGGGGAGGGGCTTAATTTGATTTTATGCCAATAGAACATGCTGGGCCTTCCTATTGGTGGAGGCCGTATTGTTGGAGAAACACGGTAGGTATCATGATAGAGTTTATTAACTGGTAGACAAAGCAGGATTTATAGAACATACCACGAGCCATGGTGATGCAGTAGTTAGAATGCAGTACTGCAGGCTACTTCTGCTGATTGCTGATTGCCAGAAGTTCGGCAATTTGAATGTCACTGGCTCAAGGTTGACTTAGCCTTCCATCCTTCTGAGATTGATAGAAGGAGGACCTAGTTTGTTGGGGGCAATAGACTGACTCCATAAACTGCTTAGAGAGGGGTATAAAGCACTGTGAGTCTAAGTGCTATTGCTATTGCTACTTAGGACAGAAATTTAGTATAAGTACAATATAAAACATTATCTTGTCAAGGCATTACTATTATTAATATGGTATCAGGCTGCCATATTGGTTGTGTGCTGTGGACAATATTTTTCTCATATGGCATTTTTATTCCAGAAGAGAATCATAGTATTGTAATTTTCAATGTGCATTTTTCATTGCACTATAAAAATATAGTATTTCTAAAGGTATTACATTTAAATGTTGCTACCTCCATTTAGATGGATGGTGACCTATCCATGAAATTAAATAGTCCACAGCATTATAGAATTATATAATGCTAAAATATTCATTGTAAAAGACAGCTATAAAATATCCATAACATTTAAGATCTTTCTAATCAAGCAATCATAACTATAAGACATTAGCTATAATAATCATGTAATAAAAACCACAGTTCACCATTAATGGATACCAGCAACATTACATTCAGCCATCAAAGGCCCTCTAGAATAATTAGGCCATTAACCTTTTCTGGAAGGAAGCCATATTGGAGATAAATCTGACTTTCAAGCCAGAAGCAGAATGTTCACTCCATTGAGAAAATAAAGGAGACTTGGTCAGTATCTGTAGTATACACTTTTAATGAACTTCTTAGAGAGTTAACAGATTTTACTGTAAGACTAAAATGACCAAGGGTTTACATTTTAAAAACATCTGTCACAGACTGATTATTATTACAGCCTATAATATTAACTTTCTGAAATGTCAGCTTACTAGATATCCACATTCATTTTATGTTTTGTATTTCTTCTACTTTTCTTCTACTTTTTAATAGTGTATAACATAGCTGATAACAACCTATAATCAATCTGCACATTACTTACCAAAATTAGAAAGTTACCCCACTTAATAAGAATAAATCACAGTGTGAGCAAATAGGACCAAGGACTTTTTGAGCAAAGAAGGTAGAATTTCACTAAGTAGAATAGCACTGAAATAACATTAATCACAAGTACTTCTCAATAAATGCAGTGAAAACCAAATAAATAATTGTAGTTCAACTATCATTGCCATATCTTTCTTTGATAGTGCTGTTCCATGTGCTGCTTCATCTGTTTATACTTGGTTGAGTAATTAAGAGTCTCTCTTCACTTGGGTCAATGATATTAAGGGAAAGATGCTGAAATCCATTAACCTTTAATTGCCTCCTAGCCATTATTTGAACACATTTCTTCCCAGAAGCAATTAATTATAGTTTTATCCCTTCATTTTTAAGTATTTACATTATTACTTTCTTTTTTTAATGCTATAATAAGAAAATGGCAGGTATATAAAAAAGTTAATTTCCTAGCCCGTTTGCAATGAGTTAAATGTTTTAAATAATTCTGGTTCAGTATGGATAGAAATAAAAACACACCTACTTCTTTCATCTTGTAGTTAAGGGGCAAATCTTTCTGAAATTTTCAGAAAGAGGTCAGAATTCATATCCCTTCTGTATTGTGGAAACATGCCTCTATACATGAATTTCTGGGAGTGCTGGACAGGTTGTAGTAGAAAGCCCTTTCCTCTTCATTTTTCTCTTTCTAATTAATAAGCTTGTTTCTCCTTTTTAGCATATCTCCAATCTTTTAAATTTCAACTCCATTTTTGTAAGCTCTTCTTCAGTGATGGTATTCAAAAAAAATTATTACTGGTTCTGTGGGCCAGGCTTGGTGGGTGTGCCTTGGTGGTCATGGCAGTGGAAGGATACTGTAAAATCCCATTCCCTCCCCACCCCACTAACCTGCTTTCCAGCTCTGTTCTCCTGTGCAGGGCAACAAAAGAAGACCCAGCTCGTCAGTTGTGATTCGGGAGGCAGAGAATAGATGGGTCGAGGCCAGTCAGAGGTGGTATTTTCTGGTTCTCCAAATTACTCAAAATTTCTGCTACTGGTTCTCCAGAACTGGTCAGAAACTGCTGAATACCACGTCTTGTTCTGACCCAAACCTTGTTCCAAGGAAACAAAATGAAACAGAGGTAACAACAAAACCTTTTAATGATTCTTTATGAATTCTGTTCCTTCACGGTTAAAAGGCTCTTTCAAACTAATTGTCTCTGATAAGAATGAGCCTTACCAAGGTTGTGCAAGGCTGCCAAGAATACTAGATAAAATTACTAAGAAATATTTCCAACACCAAGAGTCTCCAAACACCAACCAAGATACTCTGAATGTCCACAAGGCTTGAGTGCAAAAACTTTTTTGCTTCCTGCAAAGAACTCCAGTTTCCCACCTGACTTTTATCTCTTAAGAGAGGTGCCATTACCTTGCAGCCTTACTCACGAGTCACCCATGCTGCTGCAGCTGGTCTTTCCTTTGAGCAGCCCTGCGTGCACACGCATTGGGCACAGGCTCATTGGGGACCTCTTCATCACTTCTGCCAGCCTCCATAATCTTTGAAGGCAGCATTCCACTCCCTGATGGTCCTGGCCCCATCCCTGCGTCACACGCAGGCCCCTCATCTGAGTCCCCCCTCTCTGAGACCTCAGTCATCTGCACCTGCTGCCGGCGAACCACAACACCTCTGCTCTTCTTCCTTATTCAGTTCTAATTGTTCTAAATATACCTGGACTTGAATTACCAGCTTTGTTAGAAGGTTGGAAGGTTCCTTTGTGGTGACTGGTTTAATGAGACCTACAGGAAACTTTGGTTAGATGCCTCTGTTTAAGGTACAATAATCTTGGAATTTGATATGTTGTCCCTTGAGATTTCCCACTCTTCAGCCTAGAGAAATGCTCTGCACCCTGACATCATCCATCATCCACCTTCCTGAAGGTGAAAATAAAAATAATTCTTTCTATAAAAGTCTTCTTATTTTTTTCTGCTGAAAAGAATTTAGAAAACAAGAAGATAAAGAAATTAAAATGTAACTGACTACCTGTTTCAGTTGAGATACTTACTTGTCTATGTCAGGTTCAAAATAACAATGTCAGTAAAGTTGAAAGAAGAAGGAAAAGAGAGAAAACTACTCAGGGCTGTCTTCTAGTGGCCACTTAACCCTACTTCTATTTATATGTTTAAATGTAAGGGGTAAAAAGTTGGAAGACTCTTATAAAAGTAGCTGCAGTTCTCTCCTGAACAAAGAAGTCAATTTAGCCATTTCTATAAATTCATAGATCTTCAGGATCCATTATTGCAGAGGTGTTCTTCAGGAGGTTCTGATTAGTTCTGGAGAACCGGTAGCAGAAATTTTGAGTAGTTCAGAGAACCGGCAAATACCACCTCTGACTGGCCCCGCCCCATCTATTCCCTGCCTCCCGAGTCCCAGCTGATCAGCTGCGTCTTCTTATGTTGCCCTGCACAGGAGAACAGAGCTGGAAAGCAGGTTATTGGAGTGGGGAGGTAATGGAAATTTTACAGTATCCTTCCCCTGCCACACCTACCAATTCCCACCACACCCACCAAGCCATGCCCACAGAACTGATAGTAAAAAAATTTGAATCCCACCACTGCATTATTGGTATTTCAGTAGTCTTCCATCTTTGTACATAACTCACTACCGTGTTACCACATATAAAACTGAATGTTCATGAGCCTTTTCTACTTCATGCATAAGTTTTTATAAGAAAAATTCCAGTTTCATCTGAACGTCAATTTTTAAATTTTTTCTGCTTCACTATGTGTATTTCTTTCCAATATCTTCTTCCTTTTTCACAAATCCATCATGCATGATAAAATGTCCCTTCATGTATTTCATATTCCCAGCAGTGATTAGAAGTACCTTCATACATCTTAAATATTCTTCATATCCTACAGCCTTTTAGAAAGAAACTTTAGAAACATTATTTCCCACTGAATTTAAGAATGAAGTGATCAAAATAGTTCTAGTGACATCATGAAGTCTTAGCCAATGCAAGATTTCCTCTTAACACATATTATTCTTGTCAGAATTATATTTTTTGTTAATTTTCATCAACAACACCATATCTTATAAACTGTTCTAAATATAACATTTCTCTCTATGTGTGTATGTGTGTGTTTGTATGTAATCTCCATTCATGCATGCACTTTATGTTAAAATGCACTTAAAATCAAATCTAATATGGATTTCAGGTCCTGGAGTTAATGATGGAAAAATGAGTAGTAATTTATCATCCAAGGCTTTTATGTACATTCCTAAATCATTCACAACTGAAATCCTATTATAGGAATGCACACATTCACAATAAATAATACACTTTAATAAACATACTATTAAAATAAAATATAAGATTATAATTGGATCTCATCCATTTTGCACTCATCTGAATTGAATTAGTGGATTTAAATTATGTTTCATGTTTGCAATAGGGGTAAATATCTCTAGCTTGGATGTAGGATGAGGATGAACGTTCGTTCTCCAAGCTTATGGGTTGGTTTTTAAACATTTTGTTACCAGGCTAGATGACATCTTCAGTGGTGTTTAGGGGATGTCAGTGTCAGTATTCTTCTGTTTATAAGGGTTTCGTGTGTGGGTGTATCAAGTTAGGGTCTTGTTTTGGGTCTTGTGATGGGGAGATTACTTCAGGTGAAGGTCATTGGAAGGTGAACTGCTGGTCGGGGGGCTTGTGTGAGTTGGTTGAGGGTCGGTTCTGTCTCTGGTTGGCTGTGAGTTTGATTTGGATTCTGAGGGGTTTGTAGGCTGGTTGTAGGTCAATGTGTCTGTTGATGGAATAGCTTGTGGAGTGCCATGCTTCAATGAACTCACAAGCATGGCGAGTGGTAGCATGGCCAATGCTTTTTACCTTTTTAATGCTTTGCTTGCTTTTTAATGCTTTTTATGTTGCTTCAATCAAAATGGTGCAGTTTGGTGTCAGTGTGGGCAGAGATTAAGGATTTGTTATTACATACATAATATAATTATAACACTCATGCCTTAGCTTCTCCTTTAAGTTTATTAAAATTTGTTCTTTAATGCATCTGGAAGCCAAGTCATGGCAACTGGACTTTTATTCTTTTTTATTTGAAATGTTTTGCTGCTTATCCAAGTAATTTTTTCAGAGACTGAAGAAGCTACTTGGATAAACAGCAAAATGTTTCAAATCAAAAGGAAAACAAGTCCAGTTGCTATGACTCAGCTTCCAGACAATTCTACCCAGATTAATGAGAATTTTCATTGACATATTCTGATAATATCTTTATATCATTAACTATATTTAGTTTTCCTATGAATCTAGAATCCCAACATCGAGCAGTGATTTCTTTCAATAGTCTTGCTTCTTTCACTTATTCACTTAAGATTTTCTTTCCCTTGATATGTGTTACCAAACTGAGGAAAAATAATTAATATAGATTCTAATCATATTAGTTACATCTACATTTCATTAAATGTGTATAAATCAATTTTAATTTTTTGTCCTGCCCATATCTCTCTCTCAAAGGACAAGTGAAGCTTTTAAACACATTCATGGAATATGATCTATGTTAAAAATAATATTAGGAAGGTTATATCTGTCATTTCCTTGCTGATTATGTTTGTTTTTCAGTGTGAAAGATTATATACACAGTTTGTAAGAAGTCTGATGTCATTGGGGATACCATCTCATTACCAAAGTAATAAGGCAATTTCTGTTGCATCTTTTTAAACCTTCCACTGCTATCTATGAAAGACTATACAGAAAAAACTCTCTAGATATTTTTCAAACTCCCAGGGCTAACATACTAAGTGAAAATAAAGTTGACATATTTAGCTAATCTTGCAGAACAAACTGAGCTGTTATATATTAAGGACTTTAAGCAGACACTAAACACAGTTCCATGCATTTTGCAAAGGCTTTAGTTAGATCATCTTCAATGTTGTATCAACTTATTTTAAAAATGTACATTTTTATCACCCTAAACTCTCTATAAAATGTTTTTCAAATAGCTCTTATTTGTTACATATCTTCTGAGTATAAGGGCTATGCTCTCTTTATTTCCAAAACATATGTAATATTAATTTGTGCAATAAGGACCAAAGCAATTGTAAAATTCAAGCAAAGGTTACATCATCTGATGTAACCAACTGGAATTTGACTCAGCCTTTCAGAGGTCAGACATAAACTGTTGAAATGACAGCGGAAGTAAGTACTGAGTCAAATTTTGGGCATGGTGGACCCAGAAGCGAAGCTGACTACAGCAGTTCCTCTGGTTGTCATAGATATTATACTCTGTCACCTAGCACTTTTACAAGAATTTGGCAGTTTCTGAGGCACAATTCTCATTACCACTTTCCCCATTTTCACTTATTTCTGCATCCTGCACACACAACACACACCCTCTTTATCTCTGCATTTCTCTGTTTGTCTCTCTGTGTGTTTCTCCCCATCCTCTATCCCTACCAAACACAAAACTAAAACTTTGGCAAAATACATGGATTAAAAAGCAACAACTAAAATGAAAACAATAAACAAAAAATGAACACATAATACACGCAAGAGCAACACAATCAATCTATTTGTCTTTACAGAATAACACTCTGAAGGGAAAAGTATTTTGGAAGTGCTGTGACAGAGAAGTGCATTGTTTCATACAGGGAACTCAAAGCATGTGTACATTATTGAATCTTGCGAGATGTGCAGAGATTAATCTTTACATGGTATTTTAATATTTAGTTTTGGTGCCTTAAATAAAAATATCGATCCAACTATTATTTCAAATACTTCAGGTGAGGGCTTGTTGCCCATTTTAACAATGGTCTGTACTTAAATAAACATGAGAGATACTTTATTTATACAGTATAATGTCAAAATGTAATATAATGTTTCTTAATTTATGTAATAGTGGAATTGAAACTAGAAATGTAGGAATTGGTTAGCTAATTAATAGTGAACTCCTTATTTCAGCTATAAAACTTCCTATTTCAGACATCAGTAGCAATATAGAAATAAATCAAATTACACATTGTACATTTATTTAAAATACTTCCCCTCATCCCTGAAATTCCCCCTATATTTTTTATTCTTTAAACTATTTTCAGAATAGAAGTTTGATAATATTTTCATAAATAATGGTGACATTTGAGTATGGCATCAGTGATAAAGACTTCTGGACAGGCAGTGGATTGAAATTAGGTTTATTGTATTATATTTCTTTATTGATATTGTACTATAATTCAAAAGCAGGAAATTAGAGAGCTAGGTTAAAAATGTATCTTTTAGTACTTAGTTTATTATACTTTCCTGTCCAGAATATGCAAGTGCTGGTAATTACCTGCTGTTGCTTCTTTGTTGAGTGCCTTTTGAACAGTTCTTATTGCTGGTAAGCAATCATGTAGCTTTATCCTGTAGAGTGAAGTATTTCTATAATACAAGCTAGGTTTCAAAAACTGGTAATGGCTTTTAGCTGCTATTGAAATGCTGTTCAAAACAGATCATAAAGCTTAAAATCTAAAATTTTCACTGTTTACTTTGCAAACATAATATTTTCATAATATAAAGGTACATTATATTGATAACAGAAGACATAGCAGAGAAAAAAAGAAGAAGAAAGAAAGCTACTTTCAAAATCGTGAGTTGCTCTAACTGTGAATTGCACAACAGGTAAATAATTTACCTCTCATTAATTAAGCAATTTTTGATGATCTCAACCATTCTCTCCAAATGTGCAGAGGATCAATTATAATTTATTTCTAAATTGACATGTACCTAAAGATATGCAAAAGAGAAGCAATTACACTGTCAATATTCTAGCAACTGTAATTAGCTGTTCGCATTAGTGAGACTCCATTTTCTAGTATGCTAAGGGTCTGTAATTAGTGTAATTTAGATAATATTTCAATTACATAGATTGAGTCTATTATCTCTTCTAATATGAAACAAAGTAGATTTGCTAATTGCTCTTTTAAAAAGCCAGCCATCTCTATTCAATTTCCTTTTGTGTCCCTCTGCTCTCCTATATTTTAAGAGTTTTTCATACTATGTAAGACAGTGACTTGCAAAAATGTGCGCTATAGCTTTGTAAGGATTTTTTTTACATACATTGAGCAATACTTAAAGCATTTTCACTCAATTTATTTAATTGGTCAAGATATGAACACCAAAAATGAGTGGGCTGATGAGTGCATAATTTCCAAAGAAGCAAAATGGCATTTTAGCAAGGTGGCAAAATATCTCTCTCACTTCAACTAACTAAAAATGATCTCTATATTATTTTTCCATCCAGAAATGCTGAAGTGTACAAGTCTACCATTCACTAATGTCAGCTTATTGCAGGTAAATTGCATTCTGCATTTATTCTTCAGTCCCATTAAATAGTGCTAAAATTTCCTATCAGATGCTTAACACACACTCAACTAGTAGAAACCTAATCTATATTATACCAAATTGAAATGCTAGACTTATTCAAAATAAGGCAGCAAATTCTGAATCTGATTGGGATTGAAGGATCAGGAAAAAAATCAGTATCAAATATCTCCAATAAAACTTCAAAACATAATGAAAAAATAATATAGTTGCATATTTTTAAAATTATGTTTTCCTGTCAACTGCATTTTACACGGACATTTCATAATGAAATATATTTGTAAATCGAACAATTGTCTTCATTCTAATATTTCTTATTAGAAACCAAATAACCTAGAATAAAATAAGTTTATTTTGGGGGAAAAATAAGTTCAGAATTTCATGGCTTGAGCATAGTATTCAGGTTTACTAAGCTGTTCTTGTTCATATTAGTATGAGTGTTAGTTATACTGAGCATCCAAAGTTACATTATGTATCCCACTTAAGAAGGAGGTAGAGAATTTCTCCATTTTTATACAATACATCCTATATTGTATTTTTAATTACCATTAGAAGGCACTGTGTTACCAGTTTTACCTTTACTGGAAATTGTCAGATATGATTTTAGTAGATGTTCTTTAGCTATGAATTATGTGGATTTCTGAATAAGGGTAGGTGGTACTCTAATAGGATTTATAGTATGATAAAGTGGTGGGTTAAAAAAAAATACTACTGGTTCTGTAGGTGTGGCTTGGTAGGTGTGGCAGGGGAAGGATGCTCCAGTCAGAGGTGGTATTTGCTGGTTCTCCAAACTACTCAAAATTTCCACTACCGGTTCTCCAGAACTGGTCAGAACCTGCTGAATTCCACCTCTGGTATGATATCCTCAAATTAAGAGTTCCAGCCAACCATTTTCTATTCTAAGCTACTCTATTTCCAGATGTTCTTTCCTATTCTCTCTCCACACATCATTCAGTTTTTTTATTTCTTCTTTTTTCCTTTCAATATTCAATCAGTTTGTCAAAGCAATTACATAATTTTAAAAGATGGTTATGATTCTAAGTATGCACCATACTTTCAACATTGCATATGTTATTGTAGTTATTGGGATGTGTTAACACAATATTTTAAACAACAGAACTCTAATTGTAAATGCAATGCATGAAGAAAGGCTGAAATGGCTAATAAGAAAGAAAAAAATGAGCCAGGGTGGTTGCATCAAACACTGATTATGTCTGAAAAAAGAAAGAAAATGAATAGTCTAAACAACAACAGAGATGGACAAATAACTTCACCTAACAGCATCAGAGACATAAAATAATAAAAGGAAATGGTCAAGTTTTGTAGAAACAGCCATGGAATTGACCTTTTCTTTTAGATAATCCACTCCTTCAGAAGTCTCTGCAAATGTGAGATTTTCTTTTCTTTTTCCCTTAATTTTTAAAATATTCTTTAAAAGAAAGGTTGTACATCTTGATGGAATAGCTGGGTCAAGAGTTGGTGTCTTAATAAAGATTCACCTGCTCCTCCTTCAATGCAGCCAGAAAGTACCCTGGCTGTACACATCTTGGATTGAACATTCTGGGCCATTTAGCGATCAAGAACAAGACAACCTGTCCATTTCTTTGGGATTCACTGGCTCAAATTAATTCCTATAGATAAGTATAGCAATCACCACAACTGCTTTTGCCTAGAAAAAAATGCAATTCTGTCAGCTCCAGGTGCTGTCATAATCCTGAGACATAAAAAATCATTAAGTCAGAATCAGTGGGAGTTTCAGGTAAGGAGCACAGAGTACTGGTGGTGGGAGGGAAGAGGAGGCGCATGAAGATGCAAGATGAGTGGAAGGAAGGAAGAGGGTGCATAAAGAGGGTGCCAGGTGCATATGAGTATAGGGAAACCATAAGGAGAGTGCTGGTAGGTAAATTTGTGAGAGCCCAGGGAGGCCCAGGAAAGGAGAATGCACAGGGAGAAGGGCATTGTGCATGAGAGGACAGAAAGGCTGGAGGTGGGGCAGATTTACTGAAGTGATTTACAACCTTCCCTGCTGACTTTCTTGTTGACTTTGCTTGTGGGAAGCCAAATCATAATCATGTGACCACTGGTTGATGCAACAAGTCATAAATGTGAGTTGGTTGCCAGTGTTGCAATGGCCAGAATTTGAGGACTGGTCATAGTTCTTTCTTGCAGTGCCATCATAACTTTGAAGGGTTGCTGACTGGTTGCAACTTGAAAATTACTGCAATGGATTAAAGGATTTTGATATTCCAAATGTACAAGCATCTGACACTCCTCCAATTTTCTCTTGCCTCTTATTATTATGCTGAGGTATAGACTGCGAACTTTTGTGGGCAGTTTTAAAAATGTGTCTCTCTATCTCCACTTGGGCTGTTTGGAAAGTTTGGCTCTACACTGATCAAAATGAGGCATGTCACAAATCCACAGAGACTAGCCATGTGCCATAAATAATTATTATGTTGAAAATGTTGAAAAAAGAGGGTTTCTGGCTGAAAGCAATTTTTCTACTTTATCTAAACACCTGTGCAGTCACTAAGAGGTTATTGAATCATGTGAGAAATTATTGCTGGAATACTCCTCTCATACCCTTAGTTAAGCAGTACCAGGTGCACAATCAAAACAAATAAAAAAACTCTTGCCAATGTTATACAACACTATAGTATACTTACTGTACGTCCCACTGGCTCCATTGGATGACATGCGTAGTTATATTTTAAATGGCTAGTTTCATGTTAATTTTGGATTCTGCTGGTTCCAAAATTATTTGGATTTTTCTTTTTTAATGGGTTGTTCAGCAATTTAATATATCAGCTGTACTCTAGTGCTTGCACGTGTATTTCTGGCCAAAGCATGAATTACTCTTCAAAAGCTCATATTTTTGGTTCAGTGATTTCATGGTTGTGTATTTATAAGAAAGTGGAAGTTTCATGTGAAATATTTATTTAAGTAATTCCATGACTGCTGTTCTGTCACAAGGGATTCATCGTAAACCACAGACTAACACTGGTATTATAATATAATGTTATTTATTAATAAGGAAGCACTTTGGTACTACTAAGTGTGATAGGCTCCCGAAAAGCACTTTTGCCAATTTTCATTTTAAAATTGCTATCCTGAGTTAATCAGAAATAATAGTACTGGGAGTTACTACCAAACAGAGAAATGGTATTTAAAAGAATAATTAGCAAGTTTATTTTCTTCATATTGAGGACAAGGAATGGCCATGGGAAGAGTACTTGTTCTCAGCTTCATCCTGTTTTTGATGAGACCATTATGCCTGCAATTTCCTTTTGTTGTGAAATTATCCTTTATACTAATTTTTTCATTTTGATATTCGGATGAAGAATATCACCTAAACCAGGGGTGGGATTCTACCGGTTCTACCAGGTTCTATAGAACCCCTTGTTAACTTTCTAAGAGCAGTTCACCGACAGTTAGAAGCAATCTCCTCTTATTTTTTTCTACCCTTATTACATTCTTGGCAGACAGCCTAGACTTACTGTCTCTGGAGCTTTGGGTGTTTGGCTTTCTTAAAGGGGAAGGATTGTTTTAAGATTTTTACACTGCTGTTGGGAGGAAATGCTTTCCTGGACAATCAACACTTTGAAGAAATACTTGAATAATGAAGCAAAGCTTTTAGTGACAGGGAACCAAGATGAGTGACATTCAGCAAGGCTTCTTGGCTAGCTAGAAAGATTGACATAATCTCTGCTGGGCCCTTTTGACCAGGGCTGCAATGCGGGCACCCCAGGTCAGGTCCTCTTTTAGGGTAACACCCAGAAACTTAAAACTGGCCACTTGCTCCACTCGGTCTCCTTTGATAAGCAAGGGCTGGATGTCTGATCTGTTCCTTCTATAATCCACTATAAACTCCTTGGTCTTATTGGTGTTGAAGACCAAGTTGTCGTCTCCACACCACGAAAGCAATTGGTCCACTTCATCTCAGTAGGCAGACTCATCCCCCCCCAGAAATAAGTCCCACTGTTGTATCATCTGCAAATTTAGCAATAGTATTACTAACGTGAGTGGGAATGCAGTCATGCACGTAAAGAATATAGAGTAAGGGACTCAACATGCAACCCTGTGGTGTACCAGTGTTAAGAATAAGGGCTGAAGAGGTATGATTACCTAATCTGACTCTCTGTGAGAGGCCAGACAGGAAATCCATAATCCAAAGGCAGATTGAATTAGACTGCCCAAGGTCCAGAAGTTTAGACACTAGTCTATGTGGAAGAATTGTGTTAAATGCATAACTAAAATCCACAAAAAGCATCCTCACATAGCCCTCCTGCTGTTCTAGATGAGCCAGAGCAGTGTGAATAGTGATGGCTATTGCGTCCTCTGTAGATCTATTTTTTCTGTATGCAAACTGGTTTTTATCAAATGTATGCGGAAGACCAGAAATGATGTGCCAGCAGACCAATTTCTCAAAGCACTTCATGATTATAGGAGTGAGTGCCACTGGTCTGTAATCGTTGAAGTTATTGATAGGGAACTTCTTTGGCAGCAGAACAATGGTGGAAGCCTTCAAACAAGATGGAATAGTGGACTGGGATAAAGACCGATTGAAGATCCAGGTAAAGACTCCAGCCAACTGATTAGCACAGTCTTTAAGGACTTGGCCAGAGATACCGTCAGGACCGGCAGCCTTTCTCGAGTCCACAGCCCTCAGAATGCTCCTCACCTCCTGTTCCTCCACAATGAGGTAGGGGCTACAATTGGCTGGTAGTTGTGTTTATCTGTCTCTGATGTCTAGTTATAAAGTCATGACTGATTATTGAGCTGATTAAATTGATATAAATGACTTTTTGAAAACTAAAACAAATATAATGCTAGTGAGTATTTATCAGCCTATTAAGTCCATCTGGAGTATATTAATGCATTTGGACTATTGCCTCTTGCCTGACCCCACCTTTAAATGGGTATAATATGATGGCAATGCAGATTTTATAAAGATATATTGCTGATTATATTTTCATTAAAAGACTTTCACTCAGACTGATGTCTAATTTTCTCCTAGGCTAATCTACAAATGAGTACTTTGTGTCTGATGAGTTTATTGTTAAGAGATTACTTTCCCTGTTCTCCACCTCATTTGTGTAGCTGCAAACCTGAGATGAAAGTTTGCCCACAATCAATTCTTAGTTTATATTTTCAATTATGGGTTCATTAAAAAAGTGTGATACAGAGCAGCATGAGATTCATTTCAGTACAGTAATTGGCACAGAAAATAGATTAGATCCTTAGATTGCACTTCTATTTCTGAAGCAGAAGAGACGATTATGTGTATGTATATGGAAATTCTTGCATTCAGCAAAGGCTTAAATGCTGATGTGTGATACTCCTTACTAAGTTGGCGTGGGGAATCAAAATTACCTATCAAGTCTAAGGATGGGTGATTCAAAATTCTGGATTTCACTATCTCCATGTGATTCCAGAAGTGGTTGATGTAGACCAGAGTTAGTTTGGTTGTTAATGGTTTTGTTCTGATTCTATTCAAAACTGACTTTATTAATGGTCATCACAATATCTAATGCTATCAATTCTCATAGCTGTGTACTATGTACGATTTTAAGAAATATGTTTTTGTAGCCATTGAGATTCATCCTACATTTAGTTTCAATGCAAGATCTCAGTTCTGACATAGTGATATGTGAAGAAAAAACCATGCTACAGTACATATACCAAATCTGTACCAAAAATCTCTCCCTATCTACATATTCCAAATCTGTAATTATCTTTAAATGTATATATTTAATTTGAGTTTAGTTCTGTGGTAGAAAAATATGTAACAAACAACATGGATCATGCACAGCCATCCTTGCAGTCTTCCTATGTGACATGGAAAGTTCTATGTACAGGTGAAACTCAAAAAATTAGAATAACATGCAAAAGTTCATTTATTTCAGTAATGCAACTTAAAAGGTGAACCTAATATATGAGATAGAATAATTACATGCAAAGCAAGATAGTTCAAGCCATGATGTATCATAATTGAGATGATCATAATTGAGCCTGCAGTAGCTGAGGCGACAGACACTGCCGCCTCAAGATGAACACCAGCCCGGCATTCCCACCCTTCAAATCAGCCGAAGAGACGTGGGAATCATACAAGAATCACTTCATCTATTTCCTAGATGCTATCGACCTCGCAGATGCTGCGGAGCACAGAAAAAAATCTTTCTTTCTCAGTTACTGTGGAGCTGCGGTTTTTGACACCGCTACAGCACTGGTTGCCCCTCGCTCTGTCAGAACCATTCCCTGGGAAGAGCTCCAAGAGATTCTTTCCAACCACTACTCCCCTAAACCTTCCCAGATAGCTAGAAGACATGCCTTCAGAATCAGAAGGCAGGCTGAGGGGGAATCAATTAGCGAATACATGGCAGCCCTGAGATCAGCTGCCTTACAGTGTGGGTTCAGAGACTACCTAGAAGACATGCTTTTGGATCAGATTGTCTGTGGGGTCAGGGACCTTAGGCTTCAAAGACGCTTACTAGCCAAAAAAGACTTAACCTTGGCCATAGCAATAGAAGAAGCCCAAGCTGCTGAGCTCTCTGCTCAATCAGCCGCTGAGATTCAAGGAACTCCTATCAGGCAAGGCAGCTCCACTATCCACTCTGAGGAAGTTTCCCTAGAGGAAGACCCTGTAGTCACAACAGACATAAACCGCCTTAGACAGCAAAAGCCCCCACAAGAAGGAGCGGGACAAAGGAACAACTTCACCCCCAAGCAACCTCCCATTTGTCTGAGCTGTGGGGTCCCCACCTTAGGGCATCCTGCAGGTTCAGGAATGCTACTTGTCTGAACTGTCAGAGGAAAGGCCACCTAGCTAGAGTCTGCCAAGCAGGGAGAACCTTCCCTCAGAGACCTCAGCCTACTGCTAATTTTCAAAGGCAAGTGGAAGATTGCTATACTTGCTACCACGCGGACCACACTTCTAAAACCTCTAACAAAATAAGTATTTTGTTTTTTTAGAAGGTAAGCCTTGCAGAATGGAGGTGGATACGGGATCAGCACACTCGATCATCTCCTGGGAGACCCTGAAGAAGATACACCCCAGAATTTCCAAAAAGAAGCTCCAGAAATGCCACCTGACCCTACGGGACTACCAGGGCAAGAACATCCCTGTCCTCAGGAAAGGCAAGTTTTTAGTTCAGTTCCAAAGCTTTAAAGGCCATTTGCCTTTGCTGGTAGTTAATGGTGCCCTCCCCAGTCTGTTGGGACTAGATTGGTTCCCTTCCCTTGGCTTTAGTATAACTGGAATCCATGCTGTCTCAACCTCTGAAGTAGACACCCTATTCACAGACTATTCTGATGTCTTTAGCAATGAATTAGGTTGCTATTCTGGCACCCCCATCTCGTTCACTGTAGACCCCCAGGCAATTCCCGTTCACCTCAAGCCACGCAGGGTACCCTTTGCTATCCGCCCCAAATTGGATTTAGAATTAGACAAATTGTTAAAGCAAGGGGTATTAGAACCAATAGATTTTGCTAAGTGGGAGACCCCCATAGTCACCCTACTCAAAAAAATGGCAGCGTGAGAATCTGCGCTGATTACAAGACCTCCCTCAATCGTTTTCTGCAGGTCAGCGCATACCCTGTCCCTGTGATCCAACACCTGTTACATACTTTTGAACCTGGCACCATTTTTGCCAAATTGGATATGTCCCAGGCCTACCAACAGTTTCCTGTTGATAATCAGACAGCTGAGCTGCAAACCATAGTCACCCATAGGGTTGCATTCAAATGCAAGCACCTCCAATTTGGTGTTAGTGTGGCCCCAGGTATTTTTCAGTCCCTCATGGAAAGGATCCTTCAAGGGCTTCCAGGTGTAGTTCCTTATTTTGATGACATTTTGGTTTCAGCAACAAATAAGTCTCAACTCATGCAAAGGGTTAGGGGCAGTCCTAGACAGGTTCAGGCAGCATGGCCTCAAACTCAAAAGGGAGAAGTGCACCATTGCCACTAAGCAAGTGGACTTTCTAGGGTACAGGATTGATGCCTCTGGTATTCACCCAATTGAGTCCAAAGTCAGGGCTATCCATGATGCACCCACACCATCCAACAAGACGGAACTCCAAGCCTTTCTGGGGCTGCTGAACTTTTACGCTTCATTTCTTCCTCATAAGGCATCCATTGCAGAACCTTTACACAGAGTTTTAGACAAAGAATCCCCCTGGCATTGGGGACCTAGGGAAGCCCACGCTTTCAAATCAGTCAAATCCTTACTAACATCTGATGCAGTTTTAATCCAATTTAATCAACAACTCCCCCTAGTCCTGGCAGCTGATGCATCTCCTTTTGGTATTGGGGCAGTTCTGAGCCACAGGCTCCCAAATGGCTCTGAGGCACCAATCGCCTTTTTCTCAAGGACTCTCTCTGCTGCAGAAAGAAACTACAGCCAAATTGATAAAGAGGTTTTGGCTGCAGTGGCTGCTGTTAAAAAGTTTCACGAATTCCTATTTGGACACTACTTTGAACTCATAACTGACCATAAACCACTTCTAGGACTTTTGTCAGGGGACAACCCCACTGGTCCTGTCACCTAGGATGACCAGGTGGACTCTGTTCCTGGCCGCATATTCATACAAATTATTGCATCGCCCTGGAAAAAACTTGAGTCACGCAGATGCCCTTAGTCGCTGCCCCCTGCCAGTTCCAGTTGAGGACCCCGCACCCATTCATGCCATTTTTGAAGTCAATGAACTCAGTTTACCTATTACAGCTGAAGACATTGCAACGCACTCAAAAAAAGACAGGGTAATTGCCCAGGTTCTGGACTGGGAGGGGAAGGGGTGGCCTGAAACACAATACACTCCTGAATTCATATCATTCAAAATTCGCAAGCAAGAGTTGTCATGCCTGCAGGGTTGTTTGTTATGGGGAACAAGGGTGGTCATCCTAGCCACTCTCCATGTACCAATCTTAAAGGTCCTTCACGAAGGCCACCTGGGCATCGTGAGGATGAAGGCCCTGGCCCGCAGCTACGTATGGTGGCCAAGCATGGATGCCCAAATCTCCAGCTGGGTAAGCTCGTGCCAACCATGCCAAACTACCAGGCCAGCCCCACCAACAGCCACCCCTACCAGGTGGGAAAGTGCTGGGGGGCCTTGGTCTCGCCTGCACATTGACCTGGCTGGACCAGTACACGGGCAGACCTTCTTAGTCTTAGTAGACTCTTATTCCAAATGGATTGACTTGGCTCTACTTCCTTCAACAACCACTCAGGCAATTGTTAAAGCACTGACCCGTTTTTTTTGTCACCCATGGCCTCCCTGACACAGTGGTGTCTGACAATGGTCCCCAGTTCACATCTTGTAAGTTCGGGATGTTCGCTGCCAACTTGGGTATTAGACACATTCTCACAGCCCCTTTTCACCCAGCTAGTAATGGGATGGCTGAGAGGGCAGTCAGGTCAGTAAAAGAGGCACTTGCTAGGTTTGGCCAGGAAGACTGGCACTTCAAATTATCCCGTTATCTTCTAAGCCAGCATACAACCCCGTGCACCACAACAAACAAATCACCTGCTGAACTATTAATGGGGGACCACCTTGGACAGGCTACACCCCCATTACAGCCCAGACACCCCCTTGGGGTCTGACAGTTTGGTCAGAGACTTTGCCCTGCATGATCTGGTATATGCCAGGAATTATGCAGGGGACCCGTTGTGGGTACCTGGACAGGTTGTGTCAGTTGCAGGGCCAAGATCCTACAGGGTCCTCCTAGATGACGAATGCATGTGGTGCAGACACATGGACCAGCTGAGGAGGAGGTGGAAAGGCACAACCGATGGCTCCTGCATCCAGCCGAGCGGCCCAATCTACCCAGCAAGCACCGAGGATCCAGCCTACCCGACAAGCGCCAAGGGGCCAGTCTACTCAGCCAACCCAGCCAGCACCGAGGGCTCCCTGCTGGAACCGATCTACCCAGCCAACGCCAAGAGATCCCTGCAGGGCCCAATCTACCCAGCCAGCGCCGAGAGCTCCCTGCCGGACCCGATCTACCCAGACAACGCCGAGAGCTCCCTGCCGGACCCGATCTACCTGGACAGTGCCGAGAGCTCCCTGCCAGGCCCGATCTACCCAGACAGAGTCAAGAACTCTCTGCCGGGCCCGGTCTACCGACGGAAGGGTATGGACTCCCAACCAAGTGAGCCGGTCTACCGCCCCAGCCGAATGACGTGCCCAAAATGAACTGAATGAGGAAGCCTACCTGATCCGCTGCAGGGCCCTGCAGACCGAGCCCACTCTCCTGCAGTCCCCAGGGCACCCCCAGGAGCGGAGGACTTCACTCCAGCTGGAAACTTCCCTGAATTCAGGCGGTCCTACCGCCAGCGTAGGCAACCGGCCTATTTGCAAGACTACGCATGCTCCTGGCCGGGGGAAGGGAGTGTTGTGTCCATAGAACTGACTGAAGTCCCCAACCAGGTCCGCAGTTTGAGCGGGAGCGCCCATCGCTCCCATTGGTTGATGCCGTTTGACAGCCAGCTATAAAAGGAGCTGTCAAATGGCATCAGCTGTTGCCGCCAGCTGATCTGCCTTGTTAGCCTGGCAGTTGCGGCAACCCTTTATTCACCGAATAAAGCCCTTTGAAAACGAATGCTCTGAGTCAGCCTCGTATCTCCGCCATTCTACAACAATATATCTATAATATCTCTCAAGAATTTTTGCTTTAAAAGTTGCTAAAATCTCCCACTATTTTTCCAAAATACTTTATTTTTATTTATTTGTTTATTTGATTTGTCAATCGCTGCAAGATAATAGGCATAAGTATAAACATGAGTAAGAATACAGGAAATAGGTATGACTAAATGGGGACAAAAGGACAGGGATGATAGGCATGATTGTGCACTTATGCACACCCCTTACAGACCTCTTAGGAGTGAGGTCAATAGTGGTCAGTTTGAGGTTAAAGGAGTGGTGATTAGAGGATGTAATAACATAGTCAGGTCATGCATTCCAGGCACTGACCACTCTGTTGCTGAAGTCGTACTTTCTGCAATTAAGTTTAGAGCGGTTTACATTGAGTTTGTATCAGTTGTGTACTCTTGTATTGTCGTGGTTGAAGCTGAAGTAGTCATTGACTGGTAGGACATTGTAGCAGATAATTTTGTGTATTACGCTTAAATCCAACCATAGGCAGTGTAGTTCAAGGTTGTCTAAGCCCAAAATTTCAAGCCTGGTGATATAGGCTATTCTGTTGCAAGCAGACAAGTGTAGTACTCTTTTTATGAAATACTTCTGGACTCGCTCAATTGTATTAATGTCCGATATACAGTGTGGATTCCAGACTGATAAGCTGTATTTGAGTATTGGTCTAGCAAAAGTTTTGTATGCTCTAGTTAGCAATTCAATATTTCCGGAGGAGAAGCTTCGTAAGATTCGATTTACAACTCTTAATGCCTTTTTGGCAATTCTGTTACAGTGAGCTCTGGTGCTTAGGTCATTTGATAGGAGTACACCAAGGTCCTTAACAGAGTGAGGATTGTCAATGAGGTCATATTCACCTAGTTTGTATTTGGTGTACTGATTTTTTTTTTACCAATGCGTAGGACAGAGCATTTGTTGGTCTAGATTTGGAGTTGCCAATTGTTTGACCATTCAGAGACATAATCAAGGTAATTTTGAAGGACAGTAGCATTGTTGGTGGTGTTGAATAGTTTTACGCCATCTGCGAAGAGGGCGCAGTTGCTTATAAGGTGATCACAAAGGTCATTTATATAGAGTATAAAGAGTGTGGGTCCTAGAATGCTGCCTTGGGGGACACTTCTGTTAACTGGAGCAGAGTTTGATATAGCGCTCCCTATTTTTACTATTTGTTGCCTGTTTGACAGGAAAGCAATAATCCACTTATGAAGGGATTTGGAAATGCTGTAAGAGTTTAGTTTTAATAGTATTTTGTCATGTACCACTGAATCAAAGGCTTTTCAGAAGTTTATGTAAATTGCATCTATAGCTTTATCCTGGTCAAGTAGAGTAGTCCATATGTTTTTGCAGTGTAGGAGGTGAAGATTGCAGGACAATTTTTTCCTGAAACCAAACTGTTTTTTGGAGAGGAGGTTGTTTGGAGGGTGATTAATTGGTTAATGACCGATTCCATGACTTTTCACATGACAAAATGCAGTGAGATTGGTCTGTAGTTTTCAACCAGGCTGGGCTCACCTTTTTTGAAGACAGGGATGACCATAGCTAAGGACCATAGGTTCGGTAAGAAGCTGGTTCTGAATGATATCTCATATATAATGCTTAGGGGTTTCACTATGGTAGAAGAGAGCTTTTTAAAGAAGTATGCACATAATCCATTGGGTAGTATCACATTGGGTAGTATGCACGTAATCCATTGGTAGCATCACTCTGGATACTACCTCCTTTCTTTTTAACTCCCCCGTCCTCCAAATAATACTGTGAATATTATTAACTAAGATACATTATTTATAAGATTTGGTTTATCATTTTTTGTCCTGAATCGGTTAAAATCCTATACGCAAAATGTTAATATAATATAAGCAAACAAATACATTCAATTAAATATCCTGATTGAAAGCTATTATATTATTTCACTTTTGATCATTTATTTCAGACCACTTAAAGTTAAAAGCTATTTAAAACTGGAAAAAGATTTAACTGCTTTCCTATTTACAAATTTATATGGAAACAGACAGGCGTGTTTGGAAATGGCTTGTGCATTAGTATGATTTAAAAACACTCAGCTTTTTAAATAATTAACAACAATGGTTTTATGGACTCCTTTATGCTTTAGTTTTCCAGGAAATGCAGCATATGGAAAAGACTACAACTTTTGAAGCAGCCAATTAGTCATTTAGGCACTGAGGCATTTAGCAAATGGTTATGTAAAAGGAGTAAGATAATAGAAAAAAAAAACCCTTCTCATTATGGTATACTTTCTTTTCAGATTGTTCCTTATTTCATTAGTAAGGCTAGTTTCCAATATGCTTGTATATGTAGCAGTGGTGGGATTCAATTTTTTTTTACTACCAGTTCTGTGGGCATGACTTGGTGGGCGTGGCAGGGGAAGGATACTGTAAAATTGCCAGTCAGAGGTGGTATTTGCCGGTTCTCCAAACTACTCAAAATTTCCACTACCAGTTCTCCAGAACTTGCTAAATATTATCTCTGATGTATTAGGCACCTTTACTAGGCTAAGCAAAAACATCCCTTCATGAACTGAGAATGTTCTTCAGACACCAACTCAGTAGCAAAATCTCCTTTGGCTTGGGGATCGCTGTTTTGTAGTTTTGATTGACAATCTTCAAAAAGAAATGTTGGTACCAAAGGTCAAAGATAACATTCAGTTTGTGGTAAAATGTCATGAGAGGTAGCTTTTAAAAGGTTTTTGAAACAGGTTGGAAGTGATTGTGTAAAACAGAACTAAGGAATATATATGTAGCTGAATTTTGTTTAAAACACCTATTTTTACATAATGATCTAGCTCAGAGGTATCAAACTCCTGCAGGAGGCCATCGCAGCACAAAATTGAGCTGGGAGGACCACACACACACACACATACACACACACACACACTTTTTGCTGGCAGAGGCACCATAGGCCAGTCCTTTGCTGTTTCCAGTGTGACCCCACGGGCCAGTTCTAAGCACCCAGCAGGCCTTGAATTTGATACCCCTGATCTAGCTTGTTTCATCATGAACCTATCTTTTCTTTCTTCCTGTTAGAATATAAGATTATCTAATAGAAACAATGACAGTTGTTATTTAAAACTGTATCATTGTTGCATCAGCCTTGATCAGAGGTGGTATTCAGCTGGACTGGTTCTGGCATACTGGTAGTGAAAATTTTGACTGGTTCGGAGAACCGGCAAATACCATCCCTGGCTGGCCCTGCCCATCTGCCCCTGCTCTTACCTCTCACCTCTCCCATATTCTGTTGTTTATTAGCTCAGCTGATTCGCATGGCAGAATGGATTTGTGCATCTCAGTGAGCTAAGAAACAGCGGTAAGTTGATTTTAGACTCATTTGCACATGCTTGAACCATGTGTTTGGTGCACCTCAGAGGAGTTAAGAAACAGCTGCGCACGCGTGAATCACGTGTTTGGCATGCCTCAGCAGAGGTAAGAAACAGCTGTTGGTTTATCTTAGTCTCATTTGGGCATGCAAATCGCATGTTTGGTGTGCCTCAGTGGAAGTAAGAAACACCTGTAGAGATCAGTCTTAGACTCATTTGTGTGCACATAGAACCAAGGTAAGACAAAATTTGGAAACCCACCAGTGGTCTTGATGCTATAGTTTGGAGGAATCATCCATAGTAGTTTGAAAAGTGAAGCAGTTTGAGAATCTTTGGAATGACCCATCAGCTGAGAACTGCTTATTTGGCCTTACAGCATGCAAAGAAGCTGACCTTATCTAACTTTACAGGGTTTTGTTCTGACATAGTATTGGCTGATACACTAACCATCATCTTTATTATTTTATTTTTATATTAGTTCATCTAAATTTTCAGCGGCTACCTAAATGGAGAGAATCATTTGATATTTCAGAATTAAATATAAAATTATCAAGTACTTTTTTCTTCATAACTTACCATTATTTTCTCTTGATAGTTCAGGCAACCAGTCAATTACTTCTTACTTTAAGCAGCCAGCTACTTCTCACTCTGTCTTATTTCACTTTTCTTTCCCATTGTTTGTGAACTTCCTTGAGGCTTTCTGCTGCTAATATAAAACAAAGATCAACTGATCCTACCTTTCCAGGGACATTATTTTCATACTTTTTCACTCTAATTCCTAATAGCAGTGCTATTGGAGTCAGTGTAAATTCAGTAGTGGTGCAGTGTTTCTGGGTATAAATTATACAGAATTACAGTGTGGTGAGAAGAATAGCAGCAAATCTGAGACAGGACAATAATAGAAACAACATAGGCATTGGCAATGACAAGAAAAAGGTAGACACTTATTGTGTAAGTTAGGATAGCCATTAGTGTCAGTGGCCAGGTGGAACAATGACAGCAGAAGTACTTGTTTAATCTACTGCCTTAGGGAGTCAATATGATATGGCATCTAGCCCTCAAAAGGAATGTGTGGGTATAGCAAATGTGTTGCAGTCTCATCCAATTAGCACATACATTGATGAGTTGGGATTGGCTGCATACACATATAATTAAATTCATCATTAGGGTGAACAGTCTAGCTTATTTATAGTTGTCAGCAAATTAGGAATTCTAATGGGTTGGGATAGAGATTATATATGTCCATCACCCTTCCATCACTCCTAGTCTCTTAATAGACTATCTTCAATGTGCTATTTTGCTTTCCTGGCTGCTCATCTACTTCTTGTTGTTAGTTGCAAAGTTGTGTCCAACTCATTGGGACCCTATGGACAGCGTTCCTCCCAGCCTTCTTGTCCTCTACCATCCCCTGGAGTCCATTTAAGCTCACACCGACTGCTTCAGTGACTCCATCTAGCCACCTCATTCTCTGCCGTCCCCTTATCTTTTTGACCTCAACTGTTCCCAGAATTAGGCTCTTCTCCAGTGAATCCTTCCTTCTAATTAGGTGGCCAAAGTATTTGAATTTCATCTTCAGGATAAAGATGCTTCTGGACTGCTTCTAAATAGCAAACAGGGTTGATTTCCTCAAGGACCTTTTAGTCCAAGACTCGCAGGAGTCTTCTCCAGCACCTTAATTCAAAGGTCTCAATTCTTTGGTGCTCAGCCTTCCTTATGGTCCAACTTTCACAGCCATACATTGCAACTGGAAAAAACATAGCCTTCACTATACACACTTTTGTTGGTAGGGTGATGTCTCTGCTTTTTAGTATGCTGTCTAGACTTGCCATAGCTTTCCTCCCCAGGAGCAAGCGTCTTTAATTTCTTGGCTGTAGTCCCCATCTGTGGTGATCTTGGAGCCCAGGAAAATAAAACCAGTCATTACTAGTCCCAATCTAAAAAGTCCTCTACCAGTGCCTCAATCTAAAAAGTCCTCAGATTAAATAAAGTGCAAGTAAATCACATTACCTTGCTCTCTGGATTTGTTCAGATGATACAATATATGGAAAGTAAAGATAGGAGAAACATGATTGCTAATCGTTGAACAAGTTAGGCTATATAGAGGCATCCAACAACTAGGAGCAGGCCCTCAATTCATTGCCAACTTAATGTCAAAACATAGTGTTTGACCTCTAATCTGATTCATATACATGCACACACACACACCTTCATTAAAATATTATTTTTTTTCACTGGTAGAACACCAATTGTTCATATTGGCCAAGGGAAAGCATGAATTCCATGACTTCTTAGTTTATATTATCTGGCACTCATGGCTCACATTCCAAAGAATTCAAACATAAAGTTCATTAAACTGTGCTGGTACACCTAGCTTCAGATGTAAAATCCAACTAATAGCTTTTTCTTCTATATCAATATTCAGCCCACGTACTGTATAAAATTTCATTTCTTTCTGAAACGGAATTTTTCGTCCAAGATACAGCTGATGACAATATGAAAATTTCTATGTCACTAAATACCACTTAAGATAATTCCTATGTTACTAAAGATAACATAAACAAGTCTTGTTACTAAATAAATCTGTAAAGTATAATTGCTTCTAAAGAAATATTTTTTATAAAATAAAACTAAAACAAACATGTTGGAGTTATACTATTGACTTCAATGAAACAAGTAAACAGTTAGATATGGTATATCTTTCCTTTTCATGGTTCTTATTTAGTGACACTAAAATAAAGCATGCTTTCTTAAAGAAAGGAACCTGTATCTTGTTCTGGTTAGTAATGTCTAGCTAAGAGGAACTCAAGCAATATGCAGAGTAAACAACAAAAGTAATGGAGGAACAGTCACTGTAGAGTAGTACTGAAATCAGAAACAGCAGGATACCGCCAACCACATCATCAATAGATCATGTCCTTGTACTATGCCTTTCAATTATTTACAGGCTTGTGGAAATAATGTTGCTGTTCAGTTTCTTACATACAGGGATCTTCTAAATAATTTTGCAAATCTGATTGTGATCAAGATTATCTCCATCACTAATTGATTAAATGACACTATGATGATGTAATTATTATTTAAAACATTTCTAACACATCCAGGGGTTGGGATTCTACCAATTCGTACCTATTCGCTAAAACCGGTTGTTAACTTTCTAAGCAGTTCGGAGAACTACTTGTGAGAAGAAATCTCCTTTTGTTTTTTCCACTTTATTGGCCTGATCCTATAGGGAAAGCATTCCTTACATTCTGGTGTTGTAACTGCCTCTCCATTAACATTTATTGTACTCTTGGCAGAACTAGACTTCCTGTCTCTGGAGCTTCTCTGGAGTTTTTTTTCTCCTTTGCTAGTGCTTGCTTGTGTCCCAAGCCCGAAACTGACATATGTGTAGACATTTCACTTAGAAACCTGACAGCTTGATTTTCTTAAAGGGAAAAGGTTGTTTTAAGCTTATTACACTGCTGTTGGGAGGAAATACTTCCCTGTTGGAGTTAGCACTTTGAAGAAATAATTGAATAATGAAGCAGAGCTGCCTGAAAGAAGCTTTTAATGACAAGGAACCATGATAAGCAAGGCTTCTTGGCTAGCTAGAAAGATTGACATTCAAACGTGAGTTTACATACCTTTTCTGAGTTTTTGGTGAAGTTTAATTCTGTGCTTGGTGACATTTAATCCTGTGTTTATTGATGGGATGATATTCCCTACTCAGTTTTGTTTGGAAGGGAAAAGATTAATCTCTGTTCCTGAAAAGAAACTGGGTTGAGAAATCTGGCTAGTTTCTGTGTCTATTTGTTCTGGTAATTGGTTTAACCAGCAACAGCTACTATTGTGATTTAATTAATTTAATTATTTTTATGATTTAATTAATTTTTAATTTGTATTGTGTTTGAATTTTTTCCTGCTTCTTTTTCTCTCTGAGGAGTGGGGGTCTTACTTCACTGCTTTAGTGGTATCTGGCACTGTCCTTTTGGGGTGTACTTCGAAGAGAAAGGATGCAAGCTTGGCACTCATTTTTTTACTGCCTTTCTGGGTGGCATGTGACCTTTCCTTAAAACTGGATGATTTCCTTAGAATATCTTGTGAGGTGAGTGAGACCAGCTGGTGTCTTTAAACGGTGCAAATGGATCTAAGAATTGCTTTTGCCGGGTGTGCTTTTTCTGGAGAGCTTAAATGACCTCTCTGCTAAAGAGTTTCTCTTTATGAGCAAGAGTTGGCTGCTGACAATTATCATTGCATTTTAACTATTTTAATTCCTCAAGGTGCTCTGGCACCCTGCCTGATTTGTAACTCCAGCTTGCAGGTATTTTTAATCTAATGATTGGTATTTAGGGCAGCTTTTTGAAAACAAAGAAGCTTTTTGTATTTTTGTACAGGTAATCCTTGACTTACAACAATTCATTTAGTGACCATTACAATGGCACTGAAAAAAGTGATTTATGACTGTTTTTCACACTTGATTACCATTGCAGCATCCTCACAGTCACAAGAGGCCAGGTGAGAAGAAGTGCCCCTTGATTTGAGTGATGTTGACTTGACCATGCCCAGTCAGTCATGTGACCTGGCCATGCCCACCAACTAAGCCATGCCCACAGAACCAGTTGTTAAAAAATTGGAATCCTACCCCTGAACATATCCATATTACAAGAGGAAGCCATTCTGATACAAGATATGGCAATTCAGTCTACTTCCCAATTCCTTGTATATTATTTTAAAGTCATTATTTTAAAAAGAAAAATATAAAATAAGGCATGTGTGTTTTGTTGTCAAGTGGAGTAGAACAAAGCACTTATCAACTGATTGGAATTAGCACTTGATTAGAATGAGCTCTGTACATTCACAAATTGAGTATACTGCTCTCTTGTTGAAAATCGTCAAAACCATCAAGATAATCTTGGACAGAAATGTTTGTGGTAGAACGATCAAAATAATCAAGATGACACAACTAAGACACAACTTGTGATAAAGTGCTGCTTCTTTTGTATATGTACCCTCCCTGTAACATCCTTAGCCCCCACCTGGAACATATTGAATTTGTATGAAGAAGTGAGTAGCATGAAAAAAAAGTATGGGAAAAATCACATCAAAGCAATAATTGGATCACAGCATTCCACAGAGGCTTCATAAATTGATGACTGCCTTTTTACAATCATCCTTGATGGTTCCTATTATCCATATCATTCAATGAAATGCTTAGTTTGCAAGCAAAATACCTCAATAAATAATCTGTACAGTCCAACTTCCAATATTTCATATTTTCCTCTCCTACCCTCTTGTAATCCAACAGAAGCATGAAAGCATTTATACCTTTCTAGAATTTTGCACCAGAAATAAACTACTCTGCAATTAAGTGAATATGTAAAGCCATGTATTTCTTAGCAAAATTTGATTCTTTTCCTTTTCCTTCTTTTCTTAATGAAGTTTTGCACAATTTTACAAGATAGTTTCTAGAACATGTGAATGGACAGAAGCCAGCCACTACTGCATATCTTTTGTTCAGCAGCACCCAGGAAGGACTCCTATGCAAATTGCTATGTGAAAAATGAAATTAGTAATACTTTATGGTCATTATCATGTTATTAGTCTTACCATGGGCATAATGGGTAAATATACTTTTCCATATATATGTCTACTTTGAAAGAGAAACTGTATCATCTGCACTCCTCAAAATCCCAGTTGAGTCAGTGTGTGCTTCCAAGTAGGTAAGCTGTGTTAAGTAGGAAAAATTTCTGTTTCCTTATTGCTGTTGTAAATATTTTCTTATAAATATCAGTATTCCTGGGTAAAAGTGTTTTTGAGTAGCCCCAGATATTTCAGACATAATGACTATATGAGTAACTGTGTTACTCATATTACTGGCTTCATTTCTGCCATAGTGAGTATGCTTTTATTCTCTTTTACAGATTTTATAACTCTAGACATCCAATTACATTTTGTTTTATGCTAACATTACTGAGGACAAAGGAAACATTCCATTTTGGGCTTAATCATGCTGTGGGTTTTCCTACTTACCGAACAAAGAGAAAAAAAAGTCTTTTCATGCATGAATTTTCATTTTCCCCCAGTGACAGATGAAAGGTTCTATGTACATCTTAATTTTAATTATTGGCTATTTTAATATTTGAATCATATGCATCGTTGCAGAGGCAAATCTTGAAAGAGAACAGAAGTTAAATGGCATATATAGGGAGAAACTATTTCTAAGAAAAAGTAACAGGATTAGTTCAATTAAAAAATGAAATTTGAATATTAAATTAACTTTTTAAGATTTGATCTGAATTTGCATTTTACTTTGAAGAAATGGTTCTATTTAGTTTAGTTCACTAAAACTATATACATATATACTCCACTAAATCTCAGATGAATCCAAAGACATGTGATTTCAAACTAATGCATACAGGTAATAGAAATTCAACTGAATCATCTTCAGATTGAATTATTTATTTCAGCCAAAGTTTAGCACAATACATGAAGGGTATATTAAAATGGAGAAGAATAAATTATTTGAAGAACTGCCTTGGTGGCAATGTTGCAAAGCTCAACAGTACTGGCAAATAGTATTCATCCTGAAATATTTTTTATTAAATTTTGTGAAACCATCCATTTCTTCAATATACTGAACTGTCGTTGTTTATGTAAATAGATATAAAGCTTCTATATACTGTTTATTGGGAAAAATCTTCAATCCCCTTTATGCAAGAATGACTGTCCAAATTGTGGGAGGATGCTTTGATGCCTAGAATAATTTTGTGTTAAAAAGTAAAACTGATTCAAAATTCAGTTCTATTTGGAAACCATGTTTAGACTAGTGTCACACAAGAAACTCTACCACATCCAAAATTTAGATTTTAGATATTATTATCTATCTATCTATCTATCTATCTATCTATCTATCTATCTATCTATCTATCATCTACCATGTTTCTCATATAATAAGGCCGGGTCTTATTTTTTTTGAGCCCCCCCCACAACTGCTAGGACGTCTTTTCAGGGGTGAATTAATTTCTCCCCCCCCCACGCACCCTCGCCTAGGGTGCCCCGCCGGCAGCTATGCCTCGCCACCAGTCACTCCTAACAGCCAATCATGGTGGAGTGCAGAGGGCTCCCTTACCCCCACCAAGCACCTTTGCTGCAGATCTGGGTCAGCGGGCAGCGGGGATGTCCGCTGGCAGTGTTTCAGCTGCTTCTCAGGCCTCCATAGCTCCCACGGTTCCCACCGGTGCTGGCACCTCTCTCACCAGCACCATCTCCAACAACAGCATCTGAGTCGCTCCCGCTTTTCCCCTGTCCCCGTAACAACAGGAAAAAAAAACATTTTGAGGTACCTGGGAGCACCACGGGCTGCGTTTTGGTTTAATCCCGAACAGCTGGGTGGGTGTGGGAAGAGCCGAGTGAGCATCTCTCCTGCTGCTACCCTTGGTACTCCAGCCTCAGACTCTACACGTTTCCAAAAGTCCCAGTGCGCAGCCCATTCCTGCATTCCAAGCGCGCCCAGGCCAAGCTGCAGCTGTCCCTCTCTCGCCAGCGCCATCTCCAACAACAGTGGCAGCAGAGGCGGGATCTATCTATCTATCTATCTATCTATCTATCTATCTATCATCTATCTATATGTATATATGTATATATGCATATATGCATATATGTATATATGTATATATTTGTTTTCATAGATTTTCACAGGTACAGGTATGCAGGTCAGGATGTTACAACACAGCCAATGACCCAGGAGATTACAGCACAAGACTCAGGATGTCAAAACAATAGAACTTAGAAGGTCATCACAGAGCCCATTACACAAGTCGTTACAACACAGGAGGCTGATAGATACACAGCCAATACCTCAGCCACACATGTTCTTATGAAAAAGCCAGCCAATCTGCAAACATCAACTCCATCAACCAATCACGAAATGACAACACAGCCAACCTCCCCACCATTATTGTTCAGGTATTTTCCCACATCATTATAGTTGTGCTTTTAAAGTTGTAGCAACGTTTCAGCAGAATCTCATCTGCCATCATCACCTGGGCACAAACAGATCCCCGCTGATACCTCCAGCTCAAACACACCCCAACCAGGCACCCACATGAAACCTAGCTTCCTAACAAATGATAGCTGTCCATTTACTCAGAACCAAGCCGCACTAAAAGCCTCCAATACAGGAAACTCAATGTTGCCAGCCAATCAAGACAAAAAAAGCTACAAAACAGACAGAAACACCAATCAAGCAGAACACAGCAAGCTCCAAGACCAATAAACACAGACCAAGATTCCCAACCAATCAGGACGAAGAAAAAACCATTTTTGGCACAGCAGTAGGCTAGCCCCAAATTTAAAACTGAAACCACTGTAAAAGTCTGACTCACAGATGAACACAATACGGAAGCCTGATGATGCCAGATGAGATTCTGCCGAAAGGTTGCTACAACTTTAAAAGCACAACTATAATGACGTGGGAAAATACCCGAACAAAGCTGAATAACATACATGTAAGTACCCGTGAAAACTTAAGAAAATACACATACACACACACACACACACACACACACACACACACACACAAACATAACAGTATTCTCATAATGGATTGCTTACTATTTATAGGTTTTATTCTTATCAAATTCAATAAATTCAAATTCAATAATGTTAATCAAATATTTTTAAATTTCAGTAAAAGCATTTTGATTACAAATGTGTACTTATAAGCTTTAATTACTTATAGTGAAACTATTAGTGATGCATTAAAATATACTAGCCATGTTATATTTTAGATATGTTGATTATCTACATGCATTTTACTGTTTCTGAACCCTATTCCAAGTGGTAATAATTTATAAAGGCCTACATGGGACCCGATCATCTAAGCATCTTCTATTCCTAGTAGAATCAGTCCATCTAAGTCATGCTGGGGGAGAACATACTAACAGTCCCTAGGTATTCAGGAGAAGCGAAAACAAAAATAAATGCTTTCTACTGGATCCCTTCAATAGAAATCAGTTGCCTCAGTGTTTAGCTCTTTAAGATAACCCGAGTTATCTTAAACTTGATTATTCAAACTTGATTATTCAAGTTTGACTGGAATTGTACTTCGTTGATTCAGGCTATAGCAACAGAATATTGAAAGCTGGTATTTTATCTCCCCTTCCTATTATACCTCAGGAGTTAGGGAGAAGCCAATTTGAGAGGTGTTTTTTTTTTAATTTCTACAACTCACAGGCTTAAAACACTTTTTAAGTGTCACTGCATACTTCTAAGGTTATCTATCTGACTCTTCATATTCATAAATAAAATTAGTCTCCTTCCCTAAGGCTGGTTGTTTCTAAGCAGGCATTCAGCGATTGGGGAATTGATGTATAAACAAAATAGAAGGAGGAAAGAAGAACCTTTTCTCTAGTGGAGTGCAGGGAAACAAGCTAGCATGTTGTCCATTGCATTGTGGCAATGTTGCAGCAGGAAGAAGGAACATGGATAGCACTTGCTGTGGATTGAAAAGGCCCCTTGTTCCTGAAGGTAGGAGGAGAAGGTGGCAATCCAGAAAAGGATTAGTAGTTAATCCAGAAAAGGATTAGTGGTTGGAATGGCTTGCAAGAATGTACATTGAGGGCATGCTACTGGCCATGAACTTATTCAAGGTTTGCTTATATCTGTGGATAGGATGGTATATTTTTTTCTGAGTGGACAATCGTATCTTTCATGGTATTATTTTATTACAGTATGAAAATATTTTTTTTTATTTTGATGTGAAAACACATATTTTATTGCCTAAGCATATAGTTGATTTTACATGTTTCTTAGTAAAATGCAATAATGGGTTTTTTGCTAATAAATCTGAATTATTGCAATATCTTCTCTAATGATATCATTAGGCTTTGTTTTGATTGACAGTGATGGCAATAAAAATATTGTTTGAAATATTACTGCTATTCTCTGTGTATTTAACAGAATAATAAGAGAAGTTGGAAGGGACCTTGGAGGTCTTCTATTCCAACCCTCTGCTCAGGCAGGAAACCCTATACAATTTCAGACAAATGGTTGTCCAATCTCTTCTTAAAAAATTCCAGTGTTGCAAGTACCCTAATTTCTGGAGACAAGTTGTTCCACTGATTAATTGTTCTGTCAGGAAATTTCTCATTAGGTAGATGTTGCTTCTTTCCTTGATTAGTTTCCATCCATTGCTTCTTGTCTTGCTTTCAGGTGCTTTGGAGAATAGGTTGGTTCCAGAGGTGGTATTCAGCAGGTTCTGACCAGTTCTGGAGAAACAGTAGCAGAAATTTTGAGTAGTTTGGAGAACTGGCAAACACCACCTCTGACTGGAGATTTTACAGTATCCTTCCTCTGCCACACCCACCAAGCCACGCCCACAGAACTGGTAGTAAAAAAAAAAATGAATTCCACCACTGGTTGGCTCCCTCTTAAAAGTTACTATAATTTTATTATTTTATTTCTTATTAAATGTATATGCTGCCTCATCTCACCGTCAAGTGGCTCTATCATAACAGGTAACTATAATGATTGATTATGTGTAAACATCTAAGTATCCTGGAAAAGGCAGCCTTTTTGTTTCTTAATGAGGCCAAGTATTTTTTTAATGATTGATAGAATGTAAGAATTAAAAAGTTAAAAATGAGGCCCTTTCCAACTCTAGAGTTCTATGATACATTCCTCTCATTTGCTTTTTTCTCTACCACCATTTCACATTTTATATATACAAAATACAGCATGTCAGACACAATTTGCCTTTTCTTTATTTCCCCTAAATACTTATCCTCTGAACTACAGATGGCCCAGAGGTATCAGGAATCACTAAGAATTTATTCATGCTTAGCAGAAAAATGTCTTCTAACTAGTTAATAGCAACATAGAAATCTTGGTAGAAAACAAATATCTAATACCATTTCTTCATTTTACGATCCACCATTGGGATTCCTTCCAATATGAATTCAGTACTCAAAATTCAGTTACATGCAAGTTAGATGTTTCTATGTCTGTGTTTCTATGCAGGCATATTTTATCCATGAGTGAACCAATCACATTTTGGAAAGAGAGTTAGTTTTCTCCTTCAAAACCAGCCATATACAACTTGTACTAATTATGAGATTGCAATGTGGTATTTATGATATTGCTATCAGAGAGAGGAAGGGAGGGAGAGAAGGGGAGAGAGAGAGAGATGCATGCTATATCTTCACTCATTCCACTTTCTGGATACATCTATATGTGTTGTAACTATCAGCAGTATCTATGATTGACTGTTGATGAAGTGTCCTTAAAAAATTCTTTCTTCCACTGTGGGTATCTTCATCCCTATGTCCGCTAAGGCTATAACTATAGTTTGCTATACTGCCTTTAACTGGCATATTATCAAAAGGCAGTTCTTTTTTTTTCTGTTCTGCTTTAACTGATGGAGTTCCTAACCAGATTTTCAGGTTAGGTTTACAGTTACAAATATAAAGCTGCATTAATTCTACTATGGATGGATCAAGCTGTCAGCTTCACTTTCAAGTGTTTTAACATTCTGTCTCATTTATATAAAAAAGTTGCAAGTTCATCTCTCACAAAAAGTAAATGAACAGATGGCATTCACTTCTAACAAAACATGTTGGAATTTACAATATGAAAAATATTTATTTTTAATAAAAGTTTTATGGCTAAGTGTTATGCAAACTCACACATTGTGATTTATTTGGAAAATGATTTAAACAATCCAAGGTTCCATGAAATATTAAATTGACAGCTAACAGGTTTACATGCTAAAACTGACAAATGTATTCATATCTAGCAAAATATGCACACTGAGAGAGTGAAGGCATTAATTAAACCTGATAATTTCTTCCCATATATTCTGTGTGGCAATTTGTCAGCTATGGGCCAAGTTTAGTTTACTTGATAGTGATTATTCTAGGTAAATCAGCAGTGGAAACATTTAAAGAAAATATAATTTGACTGCTATTAAATGACTGAAAGATACAAAAAGTATGAAACCAGAAAGACTTAAAAAGTAAAAGATAAAATCTCCCTTGAGTTGAGATTGGTTCTCGGTGAGAACCTTGACATCTTACTATATTTTCCTGATGGAGGTGACTGGCCACTGTTTTCTACTAAATTTCCCAACCTAGATTACAGGTGGTATAGAAGTTTAATAAATAATAACAATAAAAAATAAATACATTCAAACAGAGCCTGGGTAATCATCTGACTGGGATGTTTTAAAATTTGGAGTTAACCAATATCTTGTGACCTTCTCCAACGTTATGTTTTATGAAGCTTAAAAAAGAAAAGCATAACAATATGTGTCTCACTGCCTCTAATTCACCGTATTTGTATTGTGTACATTTGAATAACAGAGATGTTACTGAAATAATTTTCAGGACAAGAAAGCAGGGCACTGAATTTAGCCAAATGGTCTTCAGCTTACATACAGATCTTAAGATATTACATACAGGTAGCTGGCCAATATGAAACCTATTTTATCATTTTAAGAACTATTTTCCTGATTTTCTAGAGATTAATTTCCAATACCTTGCATCCAGTGAGATAAAACTTGAAAAATTATATAAAGGTTTCCCTTACTTTCATCATTTTTTCACACCACGATGACTTAAATCTCAATCTTGGAGATTTCAAGATATTATCAATCCATAGGAAAAATTACTCTGATGCAAAAATAGAGTGATAAAGATTAATTTGCCTTCAGAGGAGCTACAGGAGACCTGTGATGCCAATGGTATTCAAGTGTTTTGTCCATTTGTTTTAGGATTGTATCTAAGGCACCTATTATTATTGAACTTTGCTTTATTTTGCTATAGTTATACTATTGCAGGTCTTTGTATTTTGTTATTTTTCTCCAATTCTTTCTCTTCTCTTCTACTGTTTCCAAGTACTAACACATCCACTTTTCAGACTTTTTGGGCATTATTATTGTTAGGAATCTGTCCACCAATTAGTTGGGTTGGCAATATATAAACCAACAATGTATGTTCGTAGCTTTAAGACAAAATCACTGTATTGATTTATACTATATTCCGATTGGTTGATTATACTGCAAATTACCATAAGAGGGAGCCAGAGATCATAGCTTGCTCTCTCTGACATTCTGACTCTCTGACATTATGTATCACTGACATTCTGATATTGTTCATAGATTACAGAAAAAGTTCAGGATTAGAAATTTAGGGGAGATTAAGCATTATTTGGGTCTTGATATAGTGAAAACGAATAAAGGTTTTAAAATTTCGCAAGCCAAGAAGATTAGCCAATTATTAAAATGCTATAACATGGATCATTGTAAATCTGCTAAGACACCAATGAGTAAGGAATTTACATATAGTGATATCAAAAGTCCTATGTTTGATAAGGAAATATATCAATCCTTAATCGGTAATCTATCATATCTGAGTAATTGGTCTAGACCAGATATATCTTACAGTGTAAACCAATTGGCTAAGTATAATGCTGAACCAAATGAAAGGCATTGGCAAGCAGCTAAGTGAATAATTAGATTTTTAAAACACACAATCCATTATTCATTATATTTAGAACCAAGTAATGAATTAGTGTTAACTGCATATGCTGATGCAAGTTTTGCTACTGATATAATGACTCGTAAATCAACATCAGGTATAGTGATAATGTTGGGTAATGCTTTAATAGGATAGAAGTCTATTAGGCAACAACGTATTAGTTTATCCATTATGAAAGCAGAATTCTCATGCTTATCATTAATGTGTACAGAATTGATATATTATAAACAATTGCTGAAGGATATTGGAATTACTGTACGTGATCCGTTTATTGTTTATGAAGACAATCAATCTGCAATTAATATGGCTACTAATTTAGCTGTTAAAACAAGGTCTAAACATACTGATTTGAGATATTTGAATGTTAGACAGTTTGTTCAAAATAAATTAATTCAATTACAATACTGCATGACTGAACATAATATTGCAGATCATTTCACGAAAGCTCAAGGTGCAATTAAGCATAAAGAATGTTGTGAGAATTATGGTTTAAAGATGTAATGTATTATATATTGACCTACCCAAAGGAGAGAATGTTAGGAATCTGTCCACCAATTAGTTGGGTTGGCAATATATAAACCAACAATGTATGTTCATAGCTTTAAGACAAAATCACTGTATTGATTTATACTATATTCCGATTGGTTGATTATACTGTAAATTACCATAAGAGGGAGCCAGAGATCATAGCTTGCTCTCTCTGACATTCTGACTCTCTGACATTATGTATCACTGACATTCTGTCTCTATGACATTCTGTTGCTATCTAAAGTTCTCTGTTGTATTTATGCTGTGCTTATACTTTGATATTTTTGTTTACTGTAAATGGCAAAGGCAACTGGTAAGAAGACTTTGGAATTGGATATTCTTTGGACTGTAAAACATATATGATCTGAACCGTTTATTGGACTGTACTATTTCTTAAAGTAAACTTTAACTCAATTTAGTGTATCTGTGTGTGGCTGAATAATTATTCATAATGACTCTCATAAATGTTTCCATGTGCATATCCTTGTTACTCAAGGGTTATTCTGTACATATCATAACAATAATGGTTCATTGCAGTCATCCTGATGTTCAGACTGGATTTGGCATATTTATCCACCCATCAAGTGATAATAATAGAATTCGGCTTTGTGTGAACAAAGGATTGGCCTTGTTTAATGGTTTTGGGCAACTTATTTCAACCCATGTGTATCCAGTTTACTTTGCAGATGATAAATCAGTAGAAACATTTTCTACTAATTTTTGAGGGGTATTATAATAGCAAATTATTTTCTAAACTAGAATGCGCAAAACATAACAAATTAGTATAATGCTTAAGATTCTATGCTACATAGCCTGCCATAAACTAAATGACAGCTGAAACAGACAAGGGTTGGGCAGATGATCTTGATATTTTACTGCCGCTTTCTTGTACTGTCAACACTGATATAATTTCAGATCTGTTTCATCAATCCTGATTTGCATATATTCTTTCTTATCTGCCACACTAATGTTTCAGCTAGTCCTTTTGTTTACTTGCTAGCAAATAGATTCAAAGGGTGAGTTACTGATGCTTTTTACTAAGCATTCAGTATCCTTAACTCTATTAAGTTGCTCCTGTTAGGTATATATCTGCTGGATTTTCTTCTTTTATTTGTTTTCTCCCAGTTGTTGAGCTTTTCTCAGGATTTTGGGATTGTTTCAAAACCATCACCTTACAATCTGCAAATGCAAGAAACAAGTATGATTATGTTTACTCTAAAGCAGGGATCTCTAAATTTGGCAACTTTAAAACTTGTGGACTTCAACTCCCAGAATTCCTCAGACAGCATGGTTGACTGAGAAATTCTGGAAGTTGAAGTCCACATGTCCCAAATTTGCCAAGTTTGGAGACTTCCGTTCTAAAGGAAGATTTGTTTATTATTATGGGAAATTGATTATAATTATGGAAACACACTGATGGGCTCCATTTAACTCCAGGATAATTCTATGTAAGTATAGAGACAATTGACTATCCTGATTGTTTATCAAGTTGTTTTTTTTTTAAACAAAGGAAAAGGAAATGTTAAAAAAATAGTTGGAAGTGAAATGACTGCTATCATCAATGTAGTTTTGCTATGTGGTCATAAAAACAATGACTAAAGCAAATTAAATAAGTCCTTTAAAAGCACATGGCCACTATGTCTTTTTGTTAACTGTGTGGAAATATTTGTCTTACATGTTAGAGTAATTATTCAATATTTCCAAAACAAAATATTGCCTGGCATTTGGTAACATCTCCAAATTTACTCTTTTTCAACTTTGAAATGAGGCTCTCCAATAAAAAAATATTCAACAATCCTTATATTAAAGAAAAGTGAATTAAAGTTTAAACTACTGAAAATAATAATATATATTTTCAATGTTAATAAATATTTGACCTTAAAAATGTGTCAGGCAAAATGGCATTGAGAAATATGTTTCCTTAGTTTTGTAATTAAAGGAATTGCTAATGAATCATTTTATTACTAATTGTGAAAAAAAACTTGAAATTGCTATAATGCCTCACCATTTTATTTATATTCATCTTTTGTTCAACTCATTGCTCACCATGGATTACACTGTATTTCCACAACTATGCTATAGTTTGTTATAACTCAGCCTATCACTCAATGAATGTGGGTGAGTAGGAAGCTAGAAAACAGGCTAAGTACAATATGTTGTGAGTTGGATTCTATCAGTTTTCTATGAACCTTTCAGAAAGGATTCTGCATAACCTACTATTCCTAGCTTTTATTTTCCCCAACCCAAGAGTAAGTAAATCAGTGCAAAAAACATGGCATGGCATTCCCCCAAAGAGGTTAATTTTTGGTCTTTTGAAATTAAATATTTTCAGTAATGTGGAATGTCCACACATAATAAATCTATGGCAAATTTTGAACTTCATTGGTTCACAAATACTATTTTCCAAACCCTATTATAGAACAATTTCATCCAGCAGTCACAACACTGATTTTATGTCCACTATTGACATTTGAACTCCTGCCAGTTCTTCAGTTATATCACTAAGAAAAATGTCAAAGCTATGGAAACCCCAGGTATGTTCATTTTGCTGACAATGGACTCTATTTGTAAAATTGGCAGTGTTCCCTTAAAGCATATCACTTTTCCATTATGTGCAAAGTATTTTAATCTTGATCTCTAATCACCCATAATAATAATATTTACTGCAGCACTGAATCTCAAGATCCATTATTAAACCATTCATTCCATTATCAAATGTCTCCTTTATCCTAGGAGCACCAGAAGTTATTAGGCCTTTAAGATTTTCTAACATAAAAAATCCTCATTATATATTTCAGTTCTTGAGTTACCAGCAAAACCAATTTTGGATTTCACTCCACAATCAATATTTTTATTTTGCTCTAATGGGTTTGCTTCCAAATTACTTGTTGTGATCTGTGTAATGTACCATGATGTAATCATTCATAGTTTGACTTCCCTTCAAATCATAGTAACATTCCTGAAGCAAAGATGCGGGTTAGGCATTAAATATCGGCCTATTATTTGTATGTTATGTTATGTATGCTATGAAATTGGTGGGAAAATTTGTTTGGTTCTCATGTACAGGCAAATTTACTCAGTTCATAGTCCCTATGATTTATATGTTATATATATCTTACATGCTAAAATTCACATTGTCAAAATTTTGGATTCAACCACAATTCAAAAAAAAAGTATGTATACATACATGCACACAAAAACACAAATACACACACATACTAAGAAACTGTACATATGACTTACATAAATATTGAAAACATACACAAAAAATATTTCAGGAAAAATAAATTGCAAACGGCATGTGCATCATGCAATAAAATTGACATGAAGGGAAAGGGGTATGAAAATATGTGCAGATATGTGCTCATACTTTTCCACAAACTGATATAAAATGGAATTTAAAATGAACCAAATTCTGGAAAAAGAAGATAAATAAAATGGAGAAAATAAAGCTGGTATATTTCACTAACCCTGGTACATAATACTATGCTATATTCTCTACTTCTGAAATTGAAATAGACTGCAGGTCAATATATATCAGGATCAGAAACAAGAATATAGTTTATTCAAAATGGTTGTATTATTATATGGTTGTATCATCCATCCATCCATCTATCCATCCATCCATTTATTCATCCATCTATTCATTTATCTTCCAAGCCCAGCAAGCAATTTGTCTGTCAAGCCCTAAAAGGTTAAATCAAGAAACAATTAAGAAGTATACATACTGAAATAGTGTTTGCCACTGTGGAGTCCTTTTATTCTAAGCCCAAACTAAGAAATAATTCCAAACAATTGCTGAAAAGGTCATTTACTGCAAACAACATATATTGCAATCATCATCATCATCTGAAAAATATATTTCTGTGTTCATTGCTTCAACTATCATAGTGTTGTAATTAATGGGCCAAACAGTTATAAATATTTGGTAGGACCATAAATTATTTTGATTTATGTGTCTTCCCCATGCTTGAAAAATATGTGTTCTTTGATATTTTGAATCCTTCAAGTCATATTGAGAAGTTACAGGTGTATGTTTAGCAAAAAAGATACAAATTTCTTTTCACTACATATCATTTATCAAAAGCTGCTCTGTGAAGAATATGAAAACCTATGTAGCTTAACTGCATCTGATGCAGCTCTGCCTTGTGGAATACCCTTCCTCTTGAGATCTGACAAAGCCTCCATACTCTTTTGGAAGAACAACTATTTCCCCTAAATGCTGGGACAGAGTTTGGCTGGAATCTGAAGATGGTGCTGTTGGTTGCATCAGAGTCGAATTGTTATGATACCAGGTTTCTGATTTTATTGTTTTCTTAGTGTTTTGATTTTCTATTCCTGCTGTGAGTAGTCCAGAGTTGTGTCTCATAACATGGGTGGTCATGGAAGACAAATGAATGAATGGATGGATGAATATTAAAAATGATAACATAAACTGGCATTTTGCTTTGCATCAACTTGTCATTGAAGGACTAACTGACTTACTGATTCTACAATGCATATATAAATTCATATCAGATAGGGAGTCTAGTTATCCTTAAGAAGGTTCTATGCACTTTTAGTAGCTACAGGTCCCAGCTTGCTTATTCTTACACTAATGAAATAACATTAAGACCATAGTGTTAGATTTTAAAATGTATTGTATATATAGATATTTTGTGCAGCAGATTCTTCATTCACCAGCTTCCAAGGCAGCTGTAACATGAGCTATTGGTGTAGTGGTTAAGGCATCAAAGCAAAAACCAACAGATATCTTAGCCAGTTATGTTGACCCAGTGACTTCTTTCAGATTTAGAACGAATACAAGGGCAAACCCCTTTGAGAATACGCTGCCAAAAAAACTGCAGAGGGAAATTGCCAGGAATAAACTAACTTGAATGCATAAATAAAATTTTGTTAGCAAAGCAGATACAGATCTATCATAGTGATATATATAAATGAACCAATCTCTGAAAAAAGACAAAAGGCCTCAATAACACATTAAGAAAATCTCTAGCCTTCTAAATATAATTTGATTTGTACATTATATAGGCATTAAAACTGGCTCAAAAATAGTTCTCATTTTAAGAAATATTTTTAATTAAGTATCCAATGAATAGTGAAACACAAGCAATTTCCACTTATCCAATGTCTTTGTCCTTTGTAGCAAAAAACAAAAACAAAAACACAACAACAACTAGTCCTATATGTGTTTTCATTTGACTTGAAAGTACAATTGACTAGTATTAATTGGGATTCAATGTCTCATGCAATTCTTAGGAGTAAGTTATAAGGCAATAAAACTATGCAGAAGCTTAGATAAGAACTAAAATTATATTTGCCACCTTCCTCTGCCAGAAGAAATTTCATTATAGGAAAGGTATCATCAATTTTATTCAGAGAGAGATAGTTCAAAAGGCATAATCATCCACCTATATCTCTGTGGTGAAAAAATAAAGATAAATGCATTTTCCTAAAGAAAATTTAGAAAAAAAACACAGAACATAAATTAAGACCATAAATAGTAAATAAAAAATACAGAAAGTTTTGGTTCAAAATATTGACTGTTTTGCTAATTACAGTATATTTTTAGCTGCTTACTTAAAAAGCCATCTGCAAGAATGTTTGTTTTTACATATGAATATTTACTAAAGACTAGGAATTGTGCAATATCTTTAACTGAATATTGATTCTTCCTTGGTAAAATTATAAATACAAGGTTTTTAACCTCAGATTAAGTGCTTTTTTCCCAAAAATTAAACTGATTTTAAATCTCCATACACCAATTACAGTATTGATTTCAGCTGTGGGACAAGGCAGAGCTTTCTATATTCTTCAACACATCTCAACAATAAATCAATAATAAATAAATAAATCTCAACAAATAAATGCTCTGTCCTACATATTGGCAAAAAAGTCAGAAAATAAAATACAGGCTGAATAGTCAAGACCTTATTGATGATCCAAACTCTGTCAAGGATCTTGGAATACTCATCTCAAATGACCTAAGTGCTAGAGCCCACTGTAACTACATAGCCAAAAAGGAGTTAAGAGTTGTTAACCTAATCTTATGTAGCTTTTTCTCTGGTAATATTACACTAATAACTACAGTATACAAAACATTTGCTAGACCAATACTCAAATACAGCTCATCAATCTGGAACCCACATTACATATCTGATATTAGCACAGTTGAGAAAGTCCAGAAATATTTCACAAGAAGAGTTCTCCACTCCTCTACTCGTAGAATACCTTATGCCACCAGACTCGAAATTTTAGACCTAGACAACCTAGAACTATGCCCCCTTCAGTTCGATCTAAGTATAGTATATAAAATCATACATTGCAATGTCCTACCTGTCAATGAATACTTCAGCTAACAACATAAGAGCAAACAATAGATACAAACTCAAGGTTAATCGCACCAAACTTATTACAGGAAATAAGACTTCAGCAACAGAGTTGTCAAAGTCTGGAATACTCTACCCGACTCTGTGGCTTTTTTCCCCAAACCCCAAAAACTTTAACCTTAGACTGTCTACTATTGACCTCACCGCTTTCCTAAGAGGTCTGTAGGGGGCATGCATAAGTGCACCAACGTGCCTACTGTACCTGCCCTATTGTTTCTTTTATATATATTTTTTCTTATATGTATCCATGTATTCATAACTATGTTTTTACTTATACCTATTATCTTGTAAGCAATTGACAAATAAAATAAATAAATAAATCCCTGACTTCCAAAGGAACAGCAGGAATGGAAACTGCAATGAATGAATGAATGATTTGTATGAATTTATGAATGATTGGGATTCTATTTTTGTTCTTCTGTTTCCTTATCCTGGAAGATTTTACGTGCAATTCCTTATACTTCCATTTAAGCTTAGTATCTGTAGAAATGTATATTAAATTTTTTGTGGGGTTTGGGGGAAAGTTGGTAGAAATAAACTATAATTACAGCCAAACCAATCATATGATTTCTGCTTTTTGAATAAATAAAAGATTTATTTTACTCCTTAGAGCTGATGCTGTTCAGAGAATAGCAGAAGATAAGGAAATGTAACCCACATTAGCCATTTTGGAATGCTAATAATTTTTAAGTTATTTTCAAATGATAAGGAAAAAGAAAAAAAAATGCTAATTGAGATAGCCTAACTGAAACAAGATTAACTGACAGAAATAAGTTGTATTCAGAACTATTCCTGTTTTTTTCTTCTCATTCACTGTTCCCATCACTTTTCTTCTTCCCTTTTCTTTTTATTTGTCACAGCTTAACTAGATGCCATACACCTTACAGCCCCACATGGCCTCATGGCTGTTTTCCTTCTCAGTTATTTTTGTAAATCGCTTTAGTTTTCTAAGTCTAAGCAATCCTTTCCCCAAATGACTCACCTCTGGGAAAAGCGTTAACAAGATATGTTATTTGTTTCTGTTATTTCCGAAAGTTGACATAATCAGCTTCCTTGATAATATATAATCTCTCACACAAATCTGACTTAGCTTGCAGCTTTAAGAGTATTTAAGGAGAATATTGTTTGGTCTACTTTTTTAACCATTGTTATTATTGTTCAATCATTCAGTCACTTCTGACTCTTCATGACCTGATAGCTATCATTTTGTCATATTTTTCAGACTCATATGTGAAACAACACTGCAACTTTAGCATCGTCTATCATTCATGTGCAATTCTCTGTCCTTTATTATAACAGACAGTTACTATCCTGTGGCTTGCCTCCCAGCAGGAATTCAAAGAAAGAAGGGAGTGAATCTTGCTACCATCTCAGTTTACCAAGCAGACACAACTGTTTGTTTCCATTGCAAAATGAATTGTTTTTTCAGAGTTGTGCAAGCCTTTCAGTCATTATTTTACAAGATAAAAAAAAAGAATACATATTCATTTGTAGGCACAGTAAATGTCATTGGAAATAAAACATCTTGCAAAAGTAATATGCAATTTTCCATCTTCATTTTAAAAAATTGTAGCAGATGACTTGGAAGCTACAGTGTGAAAAACAAATGTTGAAATGTCACTGTTTTGAAAGATGGACATGATGCTCAAATAAACAGGAATTGTCAGCATATTCGAGAATCAATAATAGCAACTTTTTAACTCATATTGCAAGCAACAAGAAAAAAAGGAAGGTAAAAACATACAGAACAGTAGATGGAACAAAGATAGGGTTGGGTCTTCCAAGTGTCTATTAGATTCTTCTTTAGCAGTTTGTAGGAATTAAGAAGTCAAAAATGCTCTTGGCAGGAAGTTTGAGGAAGAATTTTAGAGGGTATACAATTAGAACTTGGAAGAGAAGCAATAAGTAATTCTGGGTATTGAAGTTTCTCCCCTGGCCAACATAAAGGATATAATTATTAGGAAGTTAAGAGAAATATTGCAGTATAACTGAAAATGAGAGAGTTCATCCCATGTATCTCCCACCTAAGAACTTACTGCTGATCACCACTGATGCTGTTAAGTTCTAAAATAATTGGAGGGTAGAGTGTTAAGTTTGAGCAATGAGAGGCTGAACCAGAGCATGAGTGCAACAATACTTTATTATAACAATAAAGGGCTGACCGTGCTTGCCACGCCTGGAACTGGCTCGCAGCAATCAGCAACTGGTTGGACCCCGCAGCCTGCTTTTATAGCTGGCTGCTGGAGAGAATCAACCAATGAGGAAGGGGGAAGAACGCCCACGCAAAGTGAGTGGACCTGAGTGAGAACTCCTAGAGTCCTCAGGACATAACACCCCTTCCCCCCAGATGCGAACATGCATAGTCCTTGAGGTAGACGGGGGGTTTGTGTTGGCGCCCGGAACGGCGCAGCTCGGGAACATTGTCTGTCCGTTCAGAATCAGTCTGTGACGGTTGAGCCGGCAGCGTGTCGCCAACGCGCTCTCAGGATTGGGCATCCTCGGGACTCACAGGGTTGGATACTGGGGGCGAGTTCCCGTGGGCTGGATCAGGCTGGTCAACTCTTGGGGCGCTGTTGTCCGAGTTCGGGCTGACTGGAACGACTGTTGGTGCGGACTGGACGTTGGGTGCGATGAGGCTGAGAGGTGGATGGGGCGGTTCCCCTTCGTCTGGTGACTCTGGATTTCTGCTGGCAAGGGTGCTGTGGCGCCTCCGCAGTTGGTCTATGTGCCTCCTCCAGATGCGACCATCCTCCAGCCTGACCCTATACGATCTCGGCCCGGTGATGGCGATGACCTCGCCTGGAATCCATAGTGGGTCCCCAGCGAAATTCCTCGCGAATACAGGCTCCTGTAACATAAAATGTCTAACCCCCGAAGTGGAAGCGAGGGGAGAGTCAGGGCAGTATTGTGGGTGCAATCTGTCCAATACAGTCCTCAGGCGCCGGCCCATCAGGAGCTCCGCTGGGGACTTATTGGTGACTGAACAGGGGGTTGAGTGCTGGCTCATCAGGAACCGTGAGAGCTTGTGGTGCCAGTCATCCCTGCTGAACCTGGCAAGGGCTTCTTTGGTGGTCCTGACGGCTCTTTCCGCCAACCCATTACTGGCAGGGTGAAATGGGGCTGTGAAAATGTGGCGGATGCCCAGGTTGGCAGCAAAACGGCTGAACTCTATTGATGCGAACTGTGGGCCATTATCGGAGACAATGGAGTCGGGTAGTCCGTGCGTAACGAACAGGCGCGTTAACACGTTGGTGATTGCTAGTGTGGTGGTCGTGGATAGCTGTGCTACATCAATCCATTTGGAATAAGCGTCCACGACCACTAGGAACATCTTCCCATGCAAGGGGCCGGCCAGATCGATATGGATTCTAGACCAAGGGCCGCTGGCGCTCTCCCATCTGGTAGGGGTGGCAATGGGGGGAGCAGGACGGGATTCCTGACAGATGTTGCAGGAACTTACCCAATTGACAATGTCCTCGTCTAGACCCGGCCACCACACATAGCTGCGTGCTAATGCTTTCATTCTCACGATGCCAGGGTGTCCCTCGTGCAACGCCTCCAGGACTCGGGTACGCAGCGAGGTCAGAATGACCACTCGAGTGCCCCATAGTAGACAACCCTGCAAACTGGACAGCTCCTGCATGCGAGTCTTAAATGGTGTTAATTTGTTATCAACGATGCCACCCGGCCACCCCCTCCTCACCCAGTCGAGCACCTGGGCGAGCGTTTGGTCTGCCTTGGTTTTGGCAGCGATGTCAAGGGCGGTGATGGGCAGGTCCAACTGGGTGATCTCGAAAATGGCGTTGACCGGAGCGGGGTCTTCAGCCGGAGCGGGTAAGGGGCAGCGACTGAGAGCGTCAGCGTGGGACAGTGTTTTGCCCGGGCGGTGAATAAGTTTGTAGGAGTAGGTCGCTAGGAAGAGTGTCCACCTTGTCATTCTAGGGGAAAGGACCTGAGGGGTCTGTTTGTCCCCGGCCAGTAGGCCCAGGAGGGGCTTATGGTCCGTAACCAGTTCGAAAAAATGGCCAAAAAGGAATTCGTGAAACTTTTTCACGGCCGCAACAGCTGCTAGGGCTTCCTTGTCGATCTGGCTGTAATTGCGTTCCGTGGCCGAGAGCGTCCTTGAGAAAAAGGCGATGGGAGCCTCGGCGCCATTGGGAAGTCTGTGACTAAGAACCGCCCCAATTCCAAAAGGGGATGCGTCTGCTGCCAGTACTAAAGGAAGGTTAGGGTCGAATTGGATAAGCACTGCCTCTGACGTGAGTAGTGATTTGACGGCGTTAAACGCCTGGTCTTCTTTGTGCCCCCAGTGCCACGGTGACTGTTTGTCCAATAATCTGTGAAGGGGTTCGGCTACTGAGGCTTTATGGGGCAAGAAGGATGCGTAAAAGTTCAGCAGCCCCAAGAAAGCTTGTAGCTCCGTTTTGGAGGTTGGAGTGGGAGCCTCGTGGATTGCCCTAACCTTGGACTCCAGGGGGTGAATGCCAGAGGCGTCAATTTTATAACCCAGAAAGTCCACCTGTCTAGTGGCAATGGCGCATTTTTCTTTTTTTAACTTGAGGCCATGCTGTCTGAACCTCTCTAACACTGCTCGCACTCTCTGGAAGAGTTGGGGTCTGTCCCTGGCCGAGACCAAGATGTCGTCGAAGTAGGGTACTACACCAGGGAGGCCCTGTAAAATCCGCTCCATGAGGGACTGAAAAATCCCTGGGGCAACACTTACGCCAAATTGGAGACGCTTGCATCGGAAGGCACCCCTGTGAGTGACGATGGTCTGAAGTTCCGCTGTTTGGTTATCAACAGGGAACTGCTGATACGCTTGAGACATGTCCAATTTAGCAAAAATACTGCCCGGCTCGAATGTGTGCAATAAGTGCTGAATGACGGGCACAGGGTAGGCGCTAACTTGTAAATATTTATTGATTGTTGTCTTGTAGTCCGAGCAAATTCTCAGGCTACCATCTTTTTTGAGGGGTGTGACAATGGGCGTCTCCCACTTGGCGAAATCTGTTGGCTCAATGACCCCTTGTTTTAATAGTTTATCCAATTCCGCATCTAGTTTTGGCCGAATAGCAAATGGGACCCTACGCGGTTTTAGTCTGATTGGGACTGCCTGGGGGTCAACTGCGAATGAGATGGGGGTTCCATTATAACACCCCAGCTCCTCGCCGAACACATCTGCGTAATCAGCGAATAAGGAGTCAGTGTCTAAGGTTGAGACAGCATGGACTCCTGTTAGCCCTAGGCCGAGGTGGGGAAACCAATCGAGCCCCAATAAGGTGGGTAGATTGCCGTTAACTACCACTAGAGGTAGGTGACCTTTAAAAGTTCTAAAACTGACAAAGAACTTGCCTCTGCCGATCACAGGAATGGTCTTCCCTTGGTAGTCCTTCAGGCCGAACTGGCATCTTTGAAGCCGGGTGGTAGATAGGCTGGGGTGGAGTCTCTTGAGGGTGTTCCACGAAATTATTGAGAGCGCTGACCCTGTGTCAACCTCCATGTGGCACGGTTTACCTTCTAGGGAAACGGAGAGAGAAATTTTACTAACAGTGTGGCAAGTACGTTTGGCAAGGCGGTGCGTGCGACAGTTTAATACTTGCCTCTGTGGTCCCGAGTGCGAGGGAGGGAGTCTGTGTGCAGCGCTTTGGGGGGTTTGGCAGACTCTCGCGATGTGCCCCCTTTTATGGCAGTTGTTGCAGGTGGCTCCTTTAAACTTGCAGGTGGCCCTTTGATGCGATCCCCCACAGGCTAGGCACAGTGTGATGTGCCTGGGTGGACCGGTGTTTTCTTGTTTGGCCCCTACCTGCGGCCTTTTGTCGTAGGCGAGGCGGTGGACGTCGTTTTCATCGTTGAGGGTTTCCTCTGCTACCACCTCCTCGGAATGGACTGGGAACGATGCCAGCTTGGCGCTTGGGCCCTGTATTTCGGTGGCTGAGTTCGTTGCCAGCTCGGCTGCCAGGGCCTCCTCGACTGCTTGTGCGAGGTTGAGGTCTTTTTTTGCTAGAAGGCGCCTCTGTAGGTTGAGGTCCTTGACCCCACAAACTAATTGATCGAGGAGCATGTCCTCCAGGTATGTTCCAAACCCGCAGTGCAGAGCTGCTGTTCTGAGGGCGGCCATATATTGATTGATGGTCTCCTTACTCGATTGCTTCCTCATACGGAAAGTGAACCTCCTGGCGATCTGTGAAGGCCTGGGAGCGTAGTGGTTAGTGAGGATCTCAAGCAACTCGGACCACGGGACGTTTTTCAACTCTCTTGGAGCTACGAGTGCTGCGGCAGTATCGTAAACGGTGGCTCCGCAATAGATTAGGAAATAGGATTTTTTCCGATGCTCTCCCGCATCCGCCAGGCCGACTGCATCGATGTAATGATTGAAGCGGTTCTTATACGATTCCCACTTCTCTTCGTCTGGTTTGAACGCCGGGAATACTGGGTTGGAACTCATGGTGCTGGAAACGGCTGGGCTACCTGCGGAAAAATCTCTCTGGGGACAACGGGCGCTCGTGGGTTGCAAGTGATATCAGCTCTGGAGAGGTTTTTTGCTACCCTCTCTTTCTCTCTGGGTTAACCACGTTGGCTGTTAGCCGTTGGAGGTGTCTAGATTCGCGCCAGCGTGGGCATTAGTGACTTACTACAGCGCTGTGCTGTGTCTCTCTTGGTTTGAAATTCAAATGACACCCGTTTGAATTTCGCGCCTAATACTGAGCGGCTGCGGCTCGCAGCGCTTCACTTTCCCTGTAGCTGGGCTAACAAGCGGCTACAGACGCTTCTAACTTTCGAACCAGACCGCTTTCTCTGGCTGCGGATCAGCGTTCGCTCTTTTGTTGGCTGACCGCTCTCTCTGGCTGCGGGTCAGCGTTTCTCTTGTAGCCGGCCGATCGCTCTCTCTGGGCTGCGGATCGGTGGCTAGTGACTCAGCGGTTGCATGGTGCTTCTGGTAGCCATCCCATCCTCGTCGCCAGTGTTAAGTTTGAGCAATGAGAGGCTGAACCAGAGCATGAGTGCAACAATACTTTATTATAACAATAAAGGGCTGACCGTGCTTGCCACGCCTGGAACTGGCTCGCAGCAATCAGCAACTGGTTGGACCCCGCAGCCTGCTTTTATAGCTGACTGCTGGAGAGAATCAACCAATGAGGAAGGGGGAAGAACGCCCACGCAAAGTGAGTGGACCTGAGTGAGAACTCCTAGAGTCCTCAGGACATAACATAGAGTTTGGCTCAGAATATTTCTCAGCAATCTAGATCCAAAAGGAGAAGTGAATGACACATATAGCCTTTCTCCATGGTCAGTGTACATACGCACATATTTGTTTGCTATATTAAAGAAGATAGAAGATAAGTATTTCTTCATATAACATTAATGAAGTAGTTTATATTCTATATTTCAAAGCCTGAGATAGATAACCAGTGCACATTTTTAGTCGGTCATAATTGATTTAGTGAGTTACTTTTAGCTCTTTGAAGAAGGCTTTAATACCAGCAAAAGTGGAACACAAGAGGAAACCAGCATCAAGGTGAATAAACTTAATTACAGTGAAAATAGGTGCACTGTTGGAAGGCTTGAAGGATCAGATTAAGGACAGATTGTTATGGAAAAGCTAAATATGTGGTCACTAAAGATCAGCCCTGATTTGATTGCATGTCAATCAATCAATCAAGTGAAAATAGAGGTTTCACCTAAAACAGATAAGACACAGGTCACAAAATGCCAGTAATATTTAATTATTATTTTCCCCCAAAATAGCTGCTCCACTGTTTTTTTAGCTTTCTTAAAAATATAGAGGATTACAAACTCATAAAAAGGTGATCTTAACTGCTTCTCAACTACCAAGATAAGTGTGATTCCCAGAACAAGGAGCAAAGAAATATTTAAAGGAGAGAAAAGAGTTAACTCAACTCATTTAGTTGTAGCTCTGCCTCTCAACTGCTTCATTCCTGCCCCCCAATAGCATGTTGTCTTAACAGAATATTCATGAAATATAATGCCAATCTTATTCTGGCTGCAACATGCAAGTTATGTGATTAACAGAATTCTGAGGCTATCCAAGGAAGGAAGGAAGGAAGGAAGGAAGGAAGGAAGGAAGGAAGGAAGGAGATAAAGTATAACAATAACTATATCTACAGATATTGGTAGACCCTGTTGTTTACCAAATATGACATGGTAACATAAAAAAAACCATTTATGATAAAATGGATGCAAAATTTGTAAGCAATCATTCTGATGGTTACCAAATGGATTATTTCCTCCTCCATCTACTCCAATCAATATTATCAAGAGTTAGCAGAAGGAGAAACAATAGAATTCAGCATGGAACTATCATTTTCAATGACTATTTTTGATTGTCTATCTGTTCTTTTAATCTATTAAGGAAGGAGGGAATTTATATTGTTAATGTATTTATGAATAAACTTGAAAAATACAAAGCAATCAAAAAATAAGAAGGGACCTTCAGAAGGATGACAGAATATGAACTACCAAATTCATTTACTAGGATGTAGGTATAAACTTAAAAACTGTATGATAAAATGGATGCAAAATTTGAGAGTAGACATTCTGATAGACCAAAGGAAAGACCTATGGGGAAAAAATCAATACAATTTATTCCTTACTATTTTAAGAGAAAACTGCTATATACTATAGATAGAATACCATATAACTCTGTTTACAATTGCCAAGATAGATCAAGCATTTAACAGAAATGTTGGAAACACCATAACTAGGAAGGATAATTTTAATGTAATAGTCATGAAAAACAAACAAACAAACAAATAAATAAGTGAATGAATGAATGAATGAAATCATTTGAACATTGCTTTTTAGGGCTAAAAAACAACAATTAATAAAGTTTGGCAAAGTTCAAATATATAAACTGTGGTAGTCCATGGTTGGAGATAGAAATAGAAGGGAAGGATATAAAATTTACTTTTTGTCTTTTCATTATGTTTTCTTAATTGAAATCCAGCAGGGTTTTTTTTCCTGTTCCCTTGCTTTTTCATTTTCTTTTTGTTTCAATAGTTTTTCCTATTTTCTTTGTACTTCAGTATTCTAGCAATAAATATAGAGATAAAGCAGAAAAAAATGAAGGTATTTCTTCCAACCATAATCAATGGCTCTTAAACCAAGATATATTTTCCACAGCAAATAGTTGCTTCTGTGAAATCACTGCATGCCAGGAGCAAAAAAGAAAACCCCAATGAATCATTAATGACCTTTGAAATGTACGCTGTGAAACATCCTCCAGGAGAGAACATTTTTCCAATGTCATTATGATTGAGGACAGGTGCAAAGAATGAAACCAATCTGCAAATTTTGTAATTCCAAGCAGTCAGTTTAAAAAATGTATGGTTGCTGAGAAGGAAAAAAACAACAACACAAACTTCTGTAATCTCAATGACTCATAACAGAATGCATAATAATTCTGACTGACAATTTATATTTGTGAAAATCAGTATCAATTCATTTTTCTTATCAAGCATAGATTCTTCATACGTAGTGATCATTGCCAATTTTATTTCAGTTTGGCTAAAACATTAATCCAAAATCACGGCAGCATAGCTCCAGGAGTATTATACAAAGTAATTATATGAGGCCAGGGAGGAGAATATCCAACAAGAAGAATGAAATCTTTCTTTTATAAAGTAGTGAATTTCATTTCTGGAAATCAAGCATTGGGCTGCAGTTCTGAACCAACTTCAGGCGACTTTAGTAATGCAAATGAAACAATATCTAACATCAAGTCCAGTTACTATAGTACTTTGGACATCTGTATAAGGGATAAAAGATGGCAGTTACATGTATGCAACATATGTTAAAAGTGGGGAGAGGTTCAGATGTTAACAAAACGAATGGAAATAGAATATCAAATAGAATTGATTGAAGAAAATGGGTTTTAAGATTGAGAAGAAAGTAAAATGTCTAGATATCCCTATGACAAATATGAATTGTATGTTATTTCAAAATAATTATTTTATTTTTATTCATTTGTTTTTATTTGTCAATTGCTTACAAGATAATAGGTATAAGTAAAAACATAGCTATGAATACATGGATACATATCAGAAAAATAAAAAATATATAAAAGAAACAATAGGACAGGGATGGTAGGCACGTTGGTGCGCTTATGCATGCCCCCTACAGACCTCTTAGGAAAGGGGTGAGGTCAATAGTAGACAACCTAAGGTTAAAGTTTTTGGGGGTTGGGAAAAAACCACAGAGTCAGGTAGAATATTCCGGACATTGATCACTCTGTTGCTGAAGTTGTATTTCCTGCAATCAAGTTTGGTGCGGTTTACCTTGAGTTTGTATCTATTGTGTGCTCTTGTATTGTTATGTTTGAAGCTGAAGTATTCATTGACAGGTAGGACATTGCAATGTATGATTTTATATACTATACTTAGATCGAACTGAAGGGGGCATAGTTCTAGGTTGTCTAGGTCTAAAATTTCGAGTCTGGTGGCATAAGGTATTCTACGAGTAGAGGAGTGGAGAACTCTTCTTGTGAAATATTTCTGGACTTTCTCAACTGTGCTAATATCAGATATGTAATGTGGGTTCCAGATTGATGAGCTGTATTTGAGTATTGGTCTAGCAAATGTTTTGTATGCTGTAGTTTTTAGTGTAATATTACCAGAGAAAAAGCTACATAAGATTAGGTTAACAACTCTTAACTCCTTTTTGGCTATGTAGTTACAGTGGGCTCTAGCACTTAGGTCATTTGAGATGAGTATTCCAAGATCCTTGACAGAGTTTGGATCATCAATAAGGTCTTGACTATTCAGCCTGTATTTTATTTTCTGATTTTTTTTTGCCAATATGTAGGACAGAGCATTTATTTGTTGAGATTTGAAGTTGCCATTTGTTCAACCATTCTGATACATAGTCAAGGTCTTTTTGAAGGGTAGCAGTATTGTCTGTGGTGTTGAATAGCTTCACATCACCAGCGAAGAGAACAGTTACTCTTAATATGATCACAGAAGTCATTTATGTAGAGTATGAAGAGGATTGGTCCTAGAACACTGCCTTGGGGGACACCACTGTTGACAGGTACAGAATTTGATAGGACGCTCCCAATTTTGACCATTTGTTGTCTGTTTGACAGGAATGCTTCTATCCAGTTATGCAGGTGTCCAGTGATATCATAAGATTTTAGTTTTAGGAGTAGTTTGTCGTGTACCACTGAATCAAAGGCTTTACAGAAGTCTATGTAGATTGCATCTATTGCTTTGCCCTGATCTAGTTGTGTAGTCCATATGTTTTTGCAGTGCAAGAGTTGCAAATTACATGATAGTTTTTTCCTAAAACCAAATTGTTTATTAGAGAGTAGGTTGTTTATTTCTAAGTGGAGGATGATGGATTGGTTAATAATTGATTCCATGACTTTACAGGTGACGCAGCATAAAGAGATTGGTCTGTAATTTTCAACTAGACTGGGGTGTCCCTTTTTGAAGATGGGGATGACCATGGCTTGTGACCATAGGTTAGGCAAGGAGCTGGTCCTGAAAGATTTTTGAAAGATTATGCTTAGAGGTTCGGCTATGAGAGTGAGTAGCTTTTTAAAGAAGTAGGCACATATTCTGTCCGGTCCAATAGATAGAGATGGTTTTAGATTGCACAGTGCTTTTTCAACAATGTCTTCTGTAAAACCGATATGTATTAGATCATTATAGTTGTCTGTGGTTCGACTAGGAAATACTGGGCATGATCCATTGCTGTTTACAAATACTGAGCCAAAGAATGTGTTAAAGAGGTTGGCTTTAATAGTGTTGTTGCAGTCTTTACCATTAGGTCCTTTCAGGGGTGGGATAGACCTTGAGTCTTTTAGTTTGTTGTTTATAAAATTGTAGAGAGCACGGGTGGAATTGGTGCATAGAAGGTCTTCTTCTTGTTTAATATGATAATTGGTGCATTCAGTTTTTATCTACTGGCATAAATTTTTGTATTGGCTTTTGAAGTTGGCAACGTGACCAGATTCGTTTTTCCACCAGAGTGATCTCTTTTTGGATTGAAGTTTCCTTATTGTTTTGGGTAATTTGTTTTTTCTGGTTTTGGTAGTTGTTAATGGTACATATAGTTTGATGACTCTTTTGACTTCAAGTAAAAATATGTTATAATGGTCTTCTACAGTATTGCATCCAGTGAATAGAAATTGCCAATCAAGGGATGAGAGATCCTTGTTTATAAGATCATAGTTGCCTTTTATGAAGTTATAATTGGAGATTCCGTCATTGTGATGATTTTTGTGTGGACATATGTTGAGACAAAAGTCAATCATGTTGTGGTCACTGTTGGAAAAGGGTTCTTTAATTTGTATTCCATAAATTGAATTCAAACTATTGCAGAAGATGAGATCGAGGCAGTTGTTAAGTCTAGTGTGGTTAGTTACTAGTTGTTCTAGTCCCAGGTTTGTTACTGCATTGTAGAAGGTTGCATGTGTGGGTTTAATTGTGCATTTGTTAAGGGTCCAGTTAATATGAAGTAGATTGAAGTCACCAAGAAAGATAAAAGCGTGTGGGCAGGATGCTGCCCATGTTAGCAGTGTATTTAGCTTGTTTGCATGTTTGATGTCATAATCAGGGGCTCTGTAACATAGTAAGAACCAAAACGTGATATTTAAGGACAATTCACAGACGATGGTTTCAGGAATAGCAAGCTCCTGGGTAACTTGGATGTTTTTTAGATGTAAGGAGTTTTTATAGAAGATAGCAACACCACCTCCTCTACAGATTTCGCGATCTGATCAGTAAACATGATGGTCTCTTACTGTGGTAATGGAGTCAGGGAGAGATGTGTTGAGCCATGTTTCACAGACAAATATAATGTTGAATTTAGCCGTGTTTAGTAAGAGGAGAAATGCAGGTATTTTATTTACAAGACTTCTTGCATTGAGTAGCTTGCATTTAAGGCCAGTTGTGGTTGGAATAGAGGTAGTTAGGGGTGTGCATGCCTGCTTTGAGTGATGTTGGATTGGAATTATCTTTTAACATGGAATGAAAACAGCTTGCTGTTTACTTTGGATGAAAGAGTGGATGTTGTAACTCATGACCTGAGATTTGGAGGGCACTGGTGTTTGTAGCATGAAAAGCCAGCGTTAATGTAGAATTTAAAAATCATTATGTTGCACGTGCCATATTACTTTTTATTTTAGGTTAGTTTGTGTTAATTTTTACTATGTTTATTAAAAACTTCAGGAACACTATTTTAAAAAGAAAAAAAAGAGAAATTTTTGACAAAAGATCCTTTTATCTGATAAACTATGTGGACCTTTTTGCTGTTAAAAGAACTAAAAATTCCAAAAAATCTCATAAATTGTAGAAAGGGACAGAGCTTTCCTAGGGAAAAGACCAATGCTGGATCTGGCTTCATTCCTATGTGCTTCTAAACTGCTATAGATGTTCTGGAAATGAAACACCCATTGTCTCTCAAAAGTATCTGTAGTAGAATTATTTTCTTCTAAAACTTCCATATCTTAATATTGCTGGTGTGAGTTGGCTCAGTGTTGATTTAAACAAACAGCTTTCAAATATCCTAGATAGACTGGAGATATTCACAGGAGAAATTGCAGATACTCGCAGGAAAAAAATGCAGTAAACAAAATAACTATGCCATAAACCTTTTTCTTCCTTTCATAGATTTAATAGGATACTTCTTGTTGTGCATTCATTTTTCCAACCTACTAAATCCTGTTAATATCTAGTTTCCCTGGGGATTTTTAAAAAATCCTGTTCAGATCCATAAATCTATTGTTTCCAGTGCTGAAGCAATAATATTGTATTTGGCAGATTAATGGAAATATGAGTTACAGTAACAGTTTTGAAGCATTTCCTTAATTTTCAGCTATAGCAATATTAGTTCAGATTTGGCTTTTCTATACCATTCTTTACTAAAGCCATCAAGGCTTTATTCATGTAGTCATGTCTAACACTTGGAGATTCTATGGGCCAGATCTCATGTTATCTTCTGACCCTTCACTACTTCTTTGAGTAGTTCTATGCTCCGGCTACTGTCATCTTTGATGATACAAGGACTCTTATATCAGATTCTGAATCAGTATCATGAGATTTGTTTTTTTTTAATTTGTTTATGATAGTTCCTATCTTTTTCCTATGATAATGGTAGTTATTATTATCAAATTTGTTCGAGGCCTGAAATCCAATGTGTGTTTACATGGAAGTGTATTTCAGTCCAGTAAAATACACACCTGGCTAGTAAAAATGATAAAGGAACCTATAGATTTAAAACTGGAAAATTTTCCAGTTGGGCATCATACCGGATAAATACAGTAAAAGGAATACATATTTAATAAATACATGTATTAATAGCGGCCAGAATAGTGTTTGCACAACATTAAAAGGGCAAGGAGATCCCCACAGAAGAAAAGATAATAACAAAAATTTTAGAATGTGCAGAAATGAATAAATTAACATTTGAAATTAAACAAAAGGAAGACATTGAATATTTTGAGATATGGGATCTGTTTTATTGATGGTTAAATGAGGGAAACAGGAGTTAGAACTTTAAAAACTACAAGAGAAAGATTAATTTTAATATTAGGGTTGACCACTGTAATTTATTAATTTTAATCAATTTTGATTAGTATTAATAATTAATATGTATCAAAATTATGAGGGAAAAGCATGTTATTATAACATTATTATTAGAAAATACTATTATTATTACTAAGATGAATAATAGTCAAAAAATTGTAACCAGACAACATACTGTTTATATGTATTTTGAACATGTTGCTCTTTCTATTCATATTAATAAAAATATTAAAGAAAAAAAGGAAGTGTATTCCACAAAATCTTAATGAGACCTACATCTGTATACAGTACATCTATTACTTTAAATCCTTATATATTGCCTATCTTCCATACAATAGACTAAAATATAACAATTAAAGTTATTTAAAAATGGAAATATTAAAACAACAATTTATTTAGAGAAGTAAAATAACAGGCAGTAATATTCCTGCTTTTAGAAATAATAGAATAGAATAGAATAGAATTCTTATTGACCAAGTGTGATTGGACACACAAGGAATTTGTCTTAGTGCATATGCTCTCAGTTATTTAAGACATGTCTAAAAAAAAATTACTAATTTCCAGAAGACACTTAGTAATGACACAACCTTTCCCATAAAAGATTTTGAAATCTTAGACATTGACAACAAAACAGCTGTCTCGAACCCCATCTGAAAAGATTAGGAAATTTTGGAACATCAAAATGTGCTGTGTACTATCCATTACTCCTTGTCACCCTAACAATAAGCCTTGATACTGATATTAATTTGACATAGATCTTTATATTGCTTATTTATTAATATAACCAATAAGCAGAGGTGGTATTCAGCAGGTTCTGACCAGTTCTGGAGAACCAGTAGAGGAAATTCTGAGTAGTTCAGAGAACCGGCAAATTCTACCTCTGACTTGAGATTTTACAGTATCATTCCCCTGCCATGCCCACCAAGCCATGCCCACAGAACTGATAGTAAAAGAATTGAATCCCATCACTGCTAATAAGCAATTAATAATGTTTGTCTCCTGCTTAGCTTCAAAGGCTTTAATTTATGGTTAGCATCCAGCAAAAACTAAGAACATCCATAATCATAATATAACATAACAACAGTAATATAAAATTTAAAAATAATAAAACACATATGGTCCATACTTTTCAAATTTATCTTAAAAATAAGCAGATCTGTTGAAATTCCAAGTTATGAAGAAGTACAAAAATATTCATCAGGCTTTAAAGTAAACCAACCACTTTGTACTGGCATATTGGCTGAGATTGATCACTTGATTATTACATTGATGAACAAAGAATGTGGGATTCTGGCCGTTTGCCTTTGTTTTAGCAAAATCTGTTTTTGCACAGTATAGTAGATTCCATAAAGGCAGGCAGAACCAGCGTAACAATGCATTTACTATACTTATAAGAATGTTAATTAATAAAAAGGTAACTTGTCAAAATTCCTCTCCTTGGAACTAAACTTTCAGTCTAGAGATTCAGTCTAGACATTGCACCCTCGGGCACTAATCCCACTACAGTTTTTGACAGTGAAAACACACTCCCTGATGTGGTTATTGCTATCTTATGAAAGGAAAGTGTTTCAGGACTTATATTAATGTAAGTAACGCCCTGAGAAGCTGCTATCAAATCGTCTTGTGATTGTCTCACGATAAAAAGAAACTGCCCACAAAACCAGCACAAGATAAGATGTAAATAATTTGTATATGCTATTGCTCTTTGCTTTTGATATTCTTTGCTTTTGATATTCTTTTCAACCCCTATTAATTTTATAGAATGTTATTCTTACTACCTGTTCTATGTTTAAAGAAAAAAAATCTTGTTTAGGAATAAAATATAGAATTCCTTTTCAAGTTAACCAGGAATGCAGTTTGTTCCTTAGTTTGACTATAGGATACACAGGCCATAAATTAAGGGGGGGACTCTTTAACTTTAAAAGCCATGTGTATAATTTTTTGTTGGTTTTATAATTGCAAAGTTTGTTCTTTTCCTTTAATACAGCTACTTTTAAAATATTCTGAAAACAATGAGCTTAAGCTATAATGACTATAAATACATTTAAATAAATCTGATTCGTTAGTGTTTATTCTAATAAGTTGCTGCTCATATTCTGATTTGGCATATATAATTTAATTAAAGTACATTTCTTATTTTTGAACTCTTCATGTGATGAGTAGCATGGCATCTTTAGTGATTCTCTCTCTCTCTCTCTCTCTCTCTCTCTCTGTAGAAGGAGAGCATTGTAGGCTGCACTGCCTAAATTTGGTTGTAATAAAAGATTTTTTTTGTTTATAGTTTTATTACTTTCTGTTTGCATATAATATTTAGCTTTTAGTGGTGAGCAATACAGAGCTTGGTTTCAGATGGGTCATCATATAAATATTTTGAATAAATAAAAACTCCAGGTTATGGAACAGTTTATTGTTTAGAGTTCTTGGGGCTTCAACCTGTCATCATTTTGTAAGGTTTTAAGACAATGTCTTAATGTCTTTGGGATGCCTATTGACTTCTGATCTATTTTTATTTGATCTATTTTTTATTGTTTTAATTTAACTTAGGTGGTTTAATTTGTTCAGGTTGAGATTTGCTTATTGGTTCATATATTCTTCCTGTTAACTACCCAGACTGCTACCTAATATGTACACCTGCAAATGCATAAACACACAAAAATAAAATTTTGAAGGCATGCTTTCTTGGTGATTAAAAATGTTAACCAGCATGCATGAAAGTAAGTGTAATTCTAAAAAATTGCAATGCTTGTGCTTACACCAGAATCCTAAAATGATGCTTTGCTTGGCCAAATGAGTTCATGTTGTGAGATAGATAAACCTCATTTCCAAAGAGGCCAATGGTTGTATTTTCATTGCAGAAAGCTTGTTCATTTTGTTTTTACACAGATGCTGAAAATTGCTAATTTATTGGCATGCTTTGATATGTTGATACAATTTTTTTTCCATAATTAAATAACTACACAAAAAATATGCCAGCGCGCACAACAGAGAGTAATATATAAATTTTTTTGGCTGACACTATTTAGCCTGCTGTTCTAGCTAAACAATAATAAAAGAAAATAAGGGCATAACCAATGACATATATTAGGAAAAGATCCAAGACAATTAACTCTGTTCCTGTTGTAATTTTTGATAAAATAGCGTATAACAAAAAATGATGGCAGGTGAAAAGAAATCTGCATAAATAACAAGTTTACCAAAAACAAGAAGTTTGCAATTTTATGGTTGCAGAAAGCAATGTTACAGTTAAAGAAAACTTTACATAGCTGTAAAAGTTAATGTTAAGAAATACTATTACTTTCATGAGCAATTAGGAAACAGTTTAAATAAATTGCATGTCTAAACCTACGGAAATTACATAACCTAGAAAATAGTACTCAAAGATAATAATAAAAAACTAATAGTAATAATTGTATATTGCACATAGTTATAACCCAAATATGCAGGGCTCCCAAATTACACTGTTTAGGAAACTAAGTTTTAAATTTCATGAAAGTGCTGGCCCCCTCTTTTAGGTACATTGAAACATTAAAAACAAGAGGGAGTGATGAAATGAGGGTTAATTTCATACCTACTGCTCTTCTAACAATGCTTGAACTTTTTGCTTTATAGAATCTGAAATAATGGTGGTATTCTACTGGTTCACCCGGTTCTGCTGAGCTGGTAGCAGCGATGAGCAGTGGAGACCGAACCGGTTTTCTCCACCATTCTACTGGCTCTGCTGTTGGGCCCACTCCCATACTCATCTTTATCCTCTGAATTTGAAGTGCAGCTGCTTTGCACAGCACAGAAGAGTGCTGTGTGGCAGCTGGAAGCGACCAGGATTGTGCAGGCTTGCAGGAGGTGAGTTAGAACACATCTGCGCCTGTGCAAACGCCTCTACTCCTGCACAAATGCCTCTGCGCCTGTGCAAAGTGTATGTTTGGCGCACGCATGCACGCAAAGTGCACACAAACCTCCATATATATGGGGTCAACAGTATATGCAGTGTTGTGTGTCAATATCTGTAAAGAAGTGGCCCCAATGTCATGATTCAAGCATCATCCTTTTGTGCACATGTTAGCAACGTATGTATTTTGATTGTCAACCACCAACATGCATATGGACTGCAGAACTTTGGATGTTTACCATGATAGCAAGCCTCTGCTCCCATAATAGTCTTCAGGATTATTTTCCACCTGGTTTAAGGTAGCTTTATTTTTAAGCCAGCTTTTTCAGCCTATATTTATTGGTGCAAACACCTGTGAGAATGATACACTATGAGATGACAGTTGCACTGACAATAGACTCAGCCACTGCAGTCCCTTCCAATCTCAGTGTAATACTTTCCAGACTGATTCTTATTTTTGTATTGTTTAAAAATTGTATAATATCATAACGTAGATCAGACTATCAAACTATAGTGCTTGTGAATAATTACTGTACAGCATGTTATGGCAGAAGGGAAATAATAATATTTCTAAAATGTCAAGAATAATTTAGGTTCTGACCTTCATCTAACCTGAGCCTTTTATTATTACTGTTGCTCTTATTCATTCATTAATATTTGATTAGCTTTTACCAATTTTAAAAAGAATATCTAATATTAACTAAAAGTATGTGAGAAGTTGCACATCAAAGTAGAAATTGGTAGCAAAATAACTGCCGGGAAAGCAAACTTTTGTGATGATGTCTAAAGAACTAACTTACAACAACAGTTCATAAAAGATACGACATGCCAAGGATACCTGGATGCAAAATTCAGACAGAGCATTTCGCTTCTATGAACAAAGTTAACAGGTTTCCTTCATCCTGCCTTTTCCCCCTTTTTACATCTCTTTCAGATGGCTGTAACAGAATGAGCAGTCAGAGACAGCCAAGAAGTGTGTGTGAATGACCTGGCTGTCACTGAAGACTATTTAGTGGCTGCCTTTGCATGTTTTCACTTAAACCCCACGAAGAATTTTACAGAGGTGCTCATCAGATTGGGCTTTTCCCGTATTGTCCCTACTATTCTTCCCTTGAGAAACTGTTGGAAAATTTAGAATAAATCACCATTTATTTTTTCTTCCATAAATTTTCTGCTGTTAAATTGTGCACCAGTAACACCTGTTCTTGGTCTCAAGGGGCCTTTCTCACAATGTCTCATGCCCTGGTCGCCTCTGAGATGGACTGATGCAAAATGCAGTGTTGTGGGCAGTTTTATTGTTTAGACCTCTCCCGCATGAGCTACATTGGTTACCAGTTTGTTTCTGGGTCCAATTCAAGGTGCTGGTATTGACCTTTAAAGCCCTATATGGCATGGCACCTGGTTAGTTGAGGATCACCCTTCAGCAATTTCATCCATCCCACCAGATCTCACATTTGACAGGTCCTATCTAGAACACCTTTTCTGCCATAGAGACCATAATATGGAATCTTCTTACTCCAGATGTAAGATAGGCCTCCTCACCCCTGAGCTTTCAAAGATCCTCAACACCTGGTTATGCCAGAAGGCCAGGGGAATCCAGGGGACTAGTGAACTTGTGATTCCCTTATTGTTAACATCCCTACTCCCTTATTGTTAACATCTCTTAGTCTCTTTTCCTGTTTCACCCCTGCTTTTAATAATTTCTAATTTGTTTTAATAATTATTATATAATAGTCTTATTTACTGTTTTATTGGATTACTGTGGGCCACCCAGAGTCACATTCCATGAGATGGGCAGACATAAAAATTTCAAGTATAAATAAATACAACTAAATAAATTTTCAAAGGGGTGACTTGTTTTTAGGTTGAAAGGTCTTGGATTCCTTACTCTCTCTCCCCCAATGTACTGTGACAGAGATTATGCAGTATCTTTTAATCATAAACCCCTTTCCGCACTATTTAAACTATATTTAAAACAATGTGATTTCATTTTAGATATTTTTTTCTAATTTCATATGAGTTCATATGAGCCTACAAAGCCTTATGTAAGGTCTAGTAAGGTTTACATATGTGCCACCATAAAATAATTTTGGATAGATTCATACATTGTACCAAGCTATTCCCCCACCACAAAAAAAGCCACATAATGGCTTAGCATGATGTAGGTGTTTCATCTTGTTTATCTACTGAAGAGATTGCTGCTTTTGAATATGATAGCTCATAACAAATGGAGAAATGACTTATGAAGAATAGATGCTAGTCTATTAAGCTAAGAAGGCAATTGCTTCTTTCCCATATATTCAAAGTAATGCATGCTTTTATTTTTAAATGGAATTAAGCTCAATTCATTATTTTAATAAAATAAGGTAGAATCCAAAAGGGTGCTAGACTGATATAAACAGGGGTAGGATTCTACAGGTTAGCACCTATTCGCTAGAACTGGTTGTTAACATTCTAAGCAGTCCGGAGAACTGGTTGTTAGAATAAATTACTGGCCTAATCCTGCAAAAAAGGCAGGAAGGAAACGTTCTGGTGTTGCTTACAGAAACTGCCTCTCCATTAACCCTTATTACATTCTTGGCAGGACTAGACTTCCTGTCTCAGGAACATCTCTGGAGATTTTTCCCCTTCCTTTGTTGGTACTTTGCTTGTGTGGAGTGACCATTCAAAGTTACAATGGCACTGAAATAAGTGACTTATAACTGTTTTTCACACTTACGACTGTTGCAGCATCCCCAGTCATGAGAGGCCAGGCAAGTAGATGCGTGCCTTGATGTGAGTGATATTGAGTTGGCCACACCCAGACAGTCACATGACCACCAAGCCATGCCCACCAACTAAGCCACGCTCACAGAACCAGTTGTTAAAAAATTTGAATCCCACCCCTGGATATAAACAATCCATACAAGCCTGTTTTAAAAAAAATAGGTAATCACAAATTTACTTCTTTACTTCAATTTCTTACATTCCCTCTTTCAAAGATGACCTTCAGCTTGTTTTAAAAATTTAATGATTTTCTGTCATTCGCTTTCTAGATATAGCAATTGTAGTACAGGCATTGCTCAGCTTTACAAGCATGTACACTACACCAACTATGCTGAAAATATTTAATATCAACATAAATAAATCTTGTACTGAATCTTGTACTAGGTCAACATAAATAAATCTTGTACTGAATTCAAAGTGCAATACAAATGAGAAAACTGATGACAGGGAGATAGCTGGCATCATTAGGATAAGTAATACATTTTGGGTAAACTGGACGTTCTGTTGTTGAGTTAATAATCTTACTGGACTGTTTACATGTGTACATTAAAGTCATGGCTTCACATATAACAATGTATTTTTTACAAACAGAAAACAATGACCAGTGTTCTCAATACACTGTAGTAACCTTCATTATGATAACCTTTTTACACTTCTGATTGTACAGGTCAGCTATCCATAGCACATTCAATTACCACATGACAGTGAAGAATGTATTAGCTAGAAAAAAAAGAAAAGAGTCAAACAGGAAGACAATGTGCATTAGTTGTATGAACATGATATTAATGTATAGAACTCAAAGAAGAAAATCTGAACAAAAATGATTGAAAATGTACACACAGTTTTACAAGAGATAAGAATTCAGAGATAAGAATAATCTAGCATTGTGCATATACTGAGGACCACATACTTATAAAATACATATAGCTACATACAGATTTATATCAGAAAAAGATTCTGTCCAACTGTGAACATATCAGAAGATTTTTTAATTGACATTTTTGTAGAAACTTTTTTTCCTGTTCAAAACTGTAAGATTAATTATTGGGAATGAAGTTAAAGTGAGCTATAGTTAGGGTCAGAATAAATATTGGGAGGCATCCCAGTCTCCTCCTGATATTAATGATTTGTTTTAAAATGTTTTTTCTGTCTTCTAAGCATCAAATGACTGGCAGTATCTACTGGCTCATACCACATGTCTTTTGCAAGGAAGTTTTAAAGAATCAATTCTATATAAGGTTACTGACTTACTTTACAAATAGGTAAATCAGTCTAAACCTATGTCCAGGAGCACTGCACATATTCATACATTATTCAGTTACAAGTATATCAATTTTGTGCCCCGTTGTTCATATTTTACATGCATGTATTATCAATGTCAACATTTGGCATGTAACCTACTGCTAAAGCTATGTGAATTTTCAATTCAAAGATATAATTTTAACATGATTGAATCAAACCATTGCCCTCTAACTTAATATTCAAAGTGCATTCTGGAATCAAAGTTAGGCATCAAACCTGATTAGATGAGTCAGTACACTTTTGATCATGTGCAAACTTTTTTTCCTTGAACTGAATTATCCAATCACTTTACCCTGAATTAATATCTTACTATAATACTTTGCATTAGATTGATACTGAGACATACACTCAAGTGCTTACAAGTAATTTATTCATTTCATATTCAACTGAAATAATAATGAGTATAATAATCCCCAGTAAGGCACTAACATGAAGTGGTTGTGGTGCTTGTGTGCTTTGAGGAAGATGAGAACTACAGTATGTCAGAGGTTCAATCATACTTTATAGAGATTCATACTGGATCTGTAATCACTCAGGTCAACAAGGATTCTGTGAAGTGTTGGATTTCTTGGATAAATGGTGACAAATGGGCTACAGGACTCAGGACTGTTACCAGAGCAACCAGAGCCAACAAGAACAGAACCATGGGAACAAAAGTTGTTTATACATCAAAATATACAAAAACTGGGCACTAAAAATAATATTCTGTTATCTCAACTTAAATCCAACAAGAAGAGGATATCTGAAAAGAAGGCACCAGTTTTGGGAAGAACGATATCCAGAATCAGAAATAACAGAACAGTGGCTAGCAGATTAATGTTGACTTCTAATATAAAATAAAGTATTCATAAAAGTAGATTTGGAAGAAGTGCAAAGATCTGTTCAGAACTAAAAAGATGCCTTGCGAGATGCAACTCAATGTGTAGAGAGGAACCAGGTGGAGTCAGCAATAAAGGAAACCAGCATAGGTACTGAATTGTTTTAATTCCTAAATCAGGTAGTCTCTACTGAAGAAAGTAATAGAAAACAAAGAAGCTAAAATACTCTGGGACTTCAAAATTCAAACCAAAAGGCACTTGAAACTCTCCAAACTTAATAATGATCAAGTAAGAACATGTCTGGATAATGAACATGAAAACAGAAGAATAGCTGAGAAAGCACTACAGAAAATCACAAAGGTCTATAAATAGAAGTAGAACGACCATGGCAAAAGGAGATAAAGATAATACCAATAGTAATACACCCCTTGGGTGAAATCCAAATAATCTGGACCTCCACCTGAACACCATTGGGATTGACAAAATCAGTAACAATCAACAGCTTTACTTAGAACAGCTTTCATATTGTATCAATACTTTAACCAAATCAAACATGTGCCTTCCCCAGGTCCTTGGGAAGAACTCGATAGGTGAGTAAAAATGAAAAATGCAGTCTAAACATATTGCTGGTTGTGTGACCAATCATCATCATCATCATCATCATCATCATCATCATCAGCAGCAGCAGCAGCAGCAGCATTGATAAGTTTGCTATCAGTCAATAGCAGAAGGCAGCTTTACTTGGAACAGCTTCCATCCTGGGACAATATCTGTAACACTGTCAAACATACAGATTTGGCTATTCCAGGTCCTTAGTAAGGACTCGATAGCTAGACAAAAATGCCAAACCCAAACCCATCTGGCTGATTATGTGGATGATGATGATGATAATGATACTGTTTTTTTAAAACAAAAAATTAAAAATAATATTTTTAAATGTTTAGTTAACTGTCTTTTATGTTTAATGAATAAGAGATAATAATAATAATAATAATAATAATAATAATAATAATAATAATAAT
>NW_020769322.1:18992323-19070182 GCF_900518735.1 Pseudonaja textilis | reverse complement strand
ATAATAATAATAATAATAATAATAATAATAATAATAATAATAATAATAATTTTAAATTTCACATAAAGCAATTAAGGACAACAAATTAGTCTAGTTATTGTTGCCATTATTCCTGCAAAGGAAGTCTACTGAAAAGATTATAAGTCTATTGAAAAGTAACTGATAAAGGTTTTATTATAGCCTTTTCTATAGTCCAAGCATTTATTTGCTTATTTTCCTTTTAAAATATAATCAGAACTATAGCTACACATATAGCTAGGATTTATAAAGGAGATAACTTTTAATGATTTTAAGTTAATTAATGGGTATTATAGAGGAGTAGTGATACTTCTATTTTTCCTTTCATTTTGTATAATGACGGCTGGTGGATAAGAATGCATTGAAAGGTGATTAATTTGTATATAATTGAGAATGTCTTCTCTTTAATACACAGAACACATTCCCATTGTATTTTTCAGTAAAGATAAAATGTTTAGCTAGTACAGTAATTTTCTAAAGACATAAAACTCTCTACATTCAAAGTAGAACAATTTATACAACTGTATTTATAAAGTCTTTCATTGCTCTAAAAGGGCAGGTGTATCATCTGAATATAAATTTGATTTAAAATGAAATTCAGCATTATAAGGAATATTTTCTAAAGGTTTACTTTAACTGCTGAACAACAGATATAATGATCACTTGATTTCTGAAACATCACTGAAATGAAACATGAAATAGTATATATTTTGATTTAAAGAAATCATAGGAAATTTCAGACTAAAATTTATAGGCTGCCATTCAATGTAGCTGAGTGAGAGCCTCACTGAATTCAGTAGAAATTAGATTAGTGGGAATTAATTACAAGACTCTTTTGGTGTGGTAAAGTTCTTTATGCTGTGCCCTGTTCAAAACACAGGGGAAGAGAATAGTGGAGTGGGCTGAAATAGGAACAACTATCACATTTCCTTTGTACTGCCTTTTTTGTCAATCTTTGTAATCCTTATATGTTGGGTCAATGACTATGGGGAGATATTATTGCTGTGTTGCCTTCTGGTATGATCTAAGCCAGCAGGTAGGAGCAGCTGGCCATACGTAGCTGATCTGGGGGGTGGGGGAAACACTAGGCTAGGGGTTGGATCTGGTAAATACTTATATTGAGGATCTGTGAGAAATTTTAAGGCATTACACTTATAATGTAAAAAGGGGAGAAAGGGAATTTGATAGCCACTTCTTCATTGTTATCAAGAAAAATATAGTACATTGAATGGTTCGGGGTTCGAGGATAAGAATAACAGGACAATCAGAATATCTAAGGGTAATGGGTTGTTTGTAAGCTAAAGAAGTTGATGAAAATTGGGGGAAAAGGTAAAGGGTGAACTAAATTAACTAAGGCTGGAAAAAAACTTCTGAAGCCATACTGTAGGTGCACCACCAAATTTCTTTAGAAATTTATCATGCTCTGACGAAATTCTTGTTGTATGGTAATGGTACTGTAAGATATCAATATAAAAATAGAGGTAAAGGAATTCCTGTGGATTTTACTCTGCTAGTTGTTGCTGATTATAGAGGGCAGTGCTCACGTATTGACAAGATCAGTAGACAAAATTTTTTCCCGTAGGTGATTAAAGGCAGATTTGAAGTAGGGCTTTATTGAAAGAAACTGAATGCTAATGCTGTATCATTCACCTTAAAGGCAAAAACATCAGGGAGCAGATTTTGACATTTTGGATGGCTTTATCTCTGAAGTGTAAACTATCAACTTTGCTTTTAAATCTGGTTCTTCTGAATAAAAGAATATTATAAAACCCTTTGTTGTGGATATGAATAGCATGAAATGAAACTTGATTTTAATGCATTACGTTTTTGGAAGAAAAAAGAAATGAGCATCCACAAGTAAAGCATCCCAATTTTGATAACTAAAATAAGCTATCAATGGCAGGTGGTTAAGCTAGGTAACTCACCTGAGATACTGTATATAGCTGGATGTCAACAGCATATTGATGATATCTCAGTCCATAGTGGCAGATGATCTCAATCCCACAAAGGAAAAGACAAGGGCTGGGCATCTCACTTCCTATCAACTAAGAGCAGCCACAGAGGAAGAAAGTAAACCAGGACAGCACAGAGCCAACCCACAACGCCCAACCCTTGAAGCCAGTATCCAGTAGGATACCATAATTAATGGTATCAAAGGCCCCTGAGAGGTCAAGCTGACTAAGGATAAATACTCTATTCCCATTTATGACAATTGCATTGTCTCAGTGTCATATGATCACCTTTCCTAACCTTCGCAGCTGGCTTCTGATAAGTAGAGTTAGTGTGGGAAGCCAGATTTGCTTAATAACCACATGTTCATTTAAGAACTGCAGTGATTTGCTTAACAACTGTGGCAAGAAAGGTCATACAATAGATCAAAACTCATTTAACAACTGCCTTGCTCAGCAATGGAAATTTTGGACTCAATTGTAGTTGTAAACCTGTAACCTATTCCTTAGAAAACTTTATAACTAGTAACCCAAACTTAAGAAAATCTTGCTTTCAATTTTAGTTGGCTACCAAGTGCTTGATTCAGGGCCATCTTGAGCCATAGAGCAAATTTATCCCATAATCTCTCCAAATATGCTGTGATCAGAGATATCCAGGGGTGGGATATGACAGGGTTAACTACCGGTTCGGTGATTTATGAGGTTCAGTGATTTATGATGTGCTTCCCTGCCCACTGCCCGCGCGTGCCTGTAAATCGTCATCAGCATGCTGTGTGCAGAGAAGCAGCCTTTGAAACAGCCCTCTTTTCCTGCTTTTTTAACAGCAGCGGTGCCTCGCAAGGCAGCTGAAGTTGAAAAATCAGGAAATAAAGGTCAGGTAAGAGCCCGGGTGGGTGGGTAGGCAAAAATATCAGAAGACATAGAACCGGTTCTATGTCTGCTGCTCTTCAGAGCTACCGGTTCTACAGAGGTGGACAGAACTGGTAGAAACCCACCCCTGGAGATATCAGTTCAAAATTTCTGATTAAAAACCATATCTTCTGATTAGTGGAATCTAATTCCTTTCTTCCCACCATAACAGTTTATATAAATGATTAAGGTGAGCATTTTGTTCCATGCTTAAAGCATTGTGCTTTGCAATGTCCGGAAATTCTAGAGAAAAACTGTGAAAAATACTGCTTCATTGAGACCCAAAATCACAATGTCTGAGTCTGATCTACAGTCTCTATCTCTATCCATCATATCATATCATATCATATCATATCATATCATATCATATCATATCATATCATATCTATCTAATCTATCACCTATCAATTATATATCATCATTTCTTCATGTTTTGGGAAAACTAGTTCTCTGTCACACTGTGCTGTGCTGTGCTTTACTGTGCTGGAGATACCACCAAGCTCTGGATATCTGCAGGTGACAAATATAAAGCCAGTCTGCTCTGTGAATCTTCCTTTCTAGTTCTACTTTATTTTTTTGGGAGTTCTTAGTTGCACTTCTTTCATTTGGGGATCCTTTCTTCTTTCTTCAACATCAAGTTTCTTTATACATGCATAGCATTTCCGGACACACAAAAGCACAGAACACAAACACCAATCTCCTGGGGACTCACAAATCTACCGTTATAAACCTTGCATTAAAAGGAAGACATACTTGCTCACAGGTGTTCTAATTAATTCAAAAACCTTTTAGTTGTCTACAGAATGATTTGTTAAGTGTGCCACAGAAGATGTTAACAGAATTCTGACTCAAAAGTTGTAAGAGACAAGGAATAAAATTAGAACAGTGAAATGTAGCTCTTTTCCAGACAGACATGTGCAGGCCTGATTTTTGTTCTTAACAGATCATTTTGAATAAATGAATGTAAGAAAGAAAATTTATTGTATGTTTGTTAGAGAAGGTATATGATAAAAATAATTGGCTTGATTTATGGATTTTTTTTGCATGAACATGGTTGAATATTAGCTATTGAATATGAAAAAACAGTATGTGGATTAAAGCATTTCTGAGAATGAATTAAATGTTTAGCAATTGATTTGATATAGAAAGAATGAGACAAGCAAGTTTGATACAATAAATACAGAAGGAAACATTAGTAAAATGTGTTGCTTGAAAATGTACATGAATGTTTATATTAATGTCTGGGAATCTGAATAATTTTCATGAAATATTAGAATGCTTACTGCCCATGTAGCAATTCAAAAACATGCAAAAAGGAGTAGATAAATAGGTATCGCATTGGTGGAAAAGTAACAGTGTTCCATACACTTCAGCTTATAGTCATGCTGGCACATGACCATGGAAATGTCTTCAGGCAGCTATGTCTTCCTAAGCTAAGAAACGGAAATAAGGACATCCCCTATATTTGGACATGACATGTCATGACATGATCAGAAGTCATCCGAACAACAACACCAGCAGTAATTTACATCACACAGACAGTACTTAAAACCACAGACTATGACTCAGCAACTACAGCCAGCCAATCTACAACCCGAAATCAGATCAGGACTCAGAAAGGTATTTAAAGGCCAGTGTCGCCCGGACAACCACAATCCAAAGTATGCTGAAGATGTTTCCTTGAATGGGGATAAAACTTTTGCAACCAAATCACCAAGCTCAGAGCTCAAACCAACAACATAATAATTATTATTCTCTTAATATATGTGATATACTACCATGAACATTTAACAAATGAAACTTTACAAATAGTTCTTGACTTACGACTACAATTGATCCCAACATTTCTATTGTTAAGCAAGACATTTGTTAAGTGAGTTTTGCCTCATTTGTAAAATGGGCACCCTTTCTTGCTACAGTTGATAAGTTGGTAACATGGTTGTTAAGTGAATCTGGCTTGCCCATTGATTTTGCTTGTCAAAAGGTTGCAAAAGGGGATCACATGACCTTGAGAAACAGCATCTGATCATAAGTATGAGGCAGTTATCAAGCCTCTGAATTTTGAACATTATGTTTGATGAACATAAAAAAGTAGAAAATTTTGGATTGTTTAGAGTATTTTAAAGATTGAAAGTTTTTTCTTTGGGGATTGCTGGACAGTTGGAAAAAAATTGTAGAATATTGTTGTTGTTTATGATAATTGCAGCATGATTATTGTATGCCCAAAGATGGAAAGATTCAGCACTACCCATAATGGAGGAATGGTTGATGAAGATGATGGAACTTGCTCAGATGGCTGAATTGACTTATTTGATTAGAAGAAAGACTATGTTTATTGTTGAGTGGAAACTCCTCTTTGACTACTGATGGTTGCTGAAAACATTAAAAAATGAACTTGTGATTTCTAATTCTAATTATTAGAGAGAATACATTATAGAAAGAAGAGTATTATGTTGCAAATAAAGATACCGGTAAATTTATAATTGTACTTATAACTGCTCTAAAGAAATTTGGAAGCTACTTCTTTCTATCTTTTCCCTTTCTTTTCTGTTTTTCTTTTTTCACTTTTTTCTTTTTCTTTTCTTATTTTATATTAGCCTGTATCTTTTTAAAAATTAATAAAAAGATATCAAAATTGTTGTCAAATAAATCAATTGTGGAAGATACTTTCCCAAGTATTAGGAAAAATAATAAGATATATCATTAAGAAATAGCATTATAAAGCATGCTAGTCAGATGAAAATAAAGTCCATGATTTCTGCAAAACAAAGAAAAGTAAAAAAAAGAAAAGAAATATTTTTAGCTATTTCTGCAATTTCTAACAACTGAAAATCCTTATTAATTAACGAACAGGGACCAAGATTATACCATCTGGGCATAACAGGTAGACTGTTTTGATAATAAATAAAAGTAAGCTTTAGCAGTAAACAACTATTTGTTTCTTAAAGCAACATAAAACAAAACAAAAGCATAGATTGTTAAAAAATGAAGGTCAGAACATATCCAACTTAGACAAATGCTACAGATACTAGCATTTCTAAAGCACATACAAAACACATTGAAAATTAAACTCATAGGAATATACATCTTGAGCTGATATTTTCTAATCCATGCTTCTATGCTTTAAAATATTTCTCAGTTAATCTTTACCTGCAAAGATACTAAGACAGATTATAGAGTGAATGATCTAAAAGCAATCTAAAAATGACCTGATAATTACCAGATGTACTATAAGCAAGGATTTATTAAAAACAAGATTAGCCAGGCTAATTTTATTTCATCACTGATCAGGTAACTTTGGTAAATTGAGAAATGCTTAAATATAATAGTACCTATATTTTAACAAAGTATTTGTCCAATTAATTAATAACATTCTAATTAATAAATACGGTAGTTAACTATGAGCTGGATATGATAATTAAGCAAGTATAGACCTGACTCAAAAATTATATTCAGTGAATATTTATCATTAATTCCTTCATAAATAGAGTACAGATAGTCCTCAAGTGGCAACTGTGACAGGAACTACCATCACTAATGATGCGGTCATGAATTGTGACATGATGCAACTTCATCACTTAGAGATATTTGCAGTACCTATAGCCATTGTTAAGGATTGTAAATCATTAATCAAGCAGTTCTTCAGAACTTCCTGCTGTTTTCAGCCACCAAAAATAGTGGAGAAGCTGGCAGGAAGTTGCAAGTCTGGGGCAGCTTGCAAGTGGGTCAGCAGATAGGCATGTGGCTGCTGCTGGTTGAGAGAAGGAACAAGAGAATGTGCAGGTGACCAGGAAGGGTCTATATGAGCATGGTGGGATTGGGGGTAGCTGTTTCTGGATGGAAAAGGGTGTGCAAGTAGTTGACAATGTGCAAATAGCCAGACAAGCATAGTACAAGTACAGTGAAGTTTGAAGAGAGTGTAGGAGATTGCGGGGGGGGGCATGGCATAAGTGTAATGGACATTGGGTGGCTGCTTCTGGATGATGAAGAGTATATGGAGATACACGAATGGCCAGGGTGGGTCAAGGAATGGAGAAGCACGGCATAAGCATGATGGAGCTTGGAGTGGTTCCAGCCAGATGGAGAAGGTTGCACAAGGGTGCATGAATGGTCAGAGATAGTGTGTGAGTGGCAGGGGAGGCATGTCACAAGTGGAGTGTCATGCCCCTGTCGGAATCTTATTCAGAGCGGGAGGCTGAGCAGCTGACAGGGAGTGGGAATGTGGCTCCGTTGGCTGTGGAAGAAACTAGAGAAGGGCAAAGGCCAGCTGGGCAGAGCAGGGAAGAAGTAGAGCAAGGGAGAAGGAATTCGGAGGAAGACCCAGGCCCACCCCCTCTTCATCCTAGGGCATGCAGGGAAGAGCGGAGAAGGGAGCAACATGGGTTACGTGGCTTATGGGAAGGAAAAGGCCCTGATTCCCTTTATTAGCTGCAGCTGGGAACACAATGTTTAAAAAGGGAACCTGCACACAGCAAAGTTGTTAGGAGAAAATTGTGAATTATCTGGTGTCATCGAGACTTATCTGGTTCCTGGCATCTTCCCAACTATGTGTGTTTTGCTGGGCTTTCAAGTCTGCAATTCCTTCTCCTGTCCTGTCAAGTTCATTACTGCAATGTGGTTTGTGTGGAGTTTTATTTACAGTTTGTATGTATTTTGTTTTCAGACTGAATTTCCTCCACTTAAAAACTGCTCTTGGGAGAGGTTTTTCTCCAGCCAAAGGTAACCTGGATATTGGGGGCAAAGTTGGAAGTATTAAAAGGGACATTTCTTGCTTATTTGATTGTGCTGCCTTTGTGCCTTTGAACAGGTGCTTAATGAGTGGTTGTTAATCAAAGACTACCTAAATGACATAGAATCTGGTGCTATAAAGTTTAGATCTTGGCCTGATACTTTTAAATTTTTATTACTGACTTGGTTTTCACACTTATTAGATTTGTATGTGACACAGAACTAAATGTTATAGGCAACAGGTGTCAAAGTTGTTGCGTCATGCAATGTATTGTGACGTATTGTGATGTTTTTTGCCTTTGTCGAGCCAGGGTGGGCATGGTCTGCGCATGACTTATCCTGCCTATAGGCTGCCAGTTTGACAGGCCTGTTACAGAGAGTACCTTAGAAAAATATATACGTTTCAAACATGTTGAAGACTTGTTAGAGACATCACCTGAAAATGACAGGCTGATATTTAACAAAAATATATGCCGAGAAATATACAGAATCAAATGTACAAATATAAACCGGGCAATCCCTAGCTTGTTTTGTGGGAAAGTAATGATTGCAAACTGAACATGAGTTAGCTGTGGGATATGAGATTTACCTTTCAAGGGCTTCCTTGTGTAAAACTTACTTCCAGTAGGTAATTTTTGAGCTTTTAAGCACCCTTAACATATGCGATGACCTTGAAAGCAGTTCAGAAAGAGGGTTTTAGATTTAATATGCAACTCAGGATATATTGGTATGTGCTGGACACTATTTCTTGTTACTTGGCAACAATTTCTTTTCTCTTAGTAACAGAGTAGAGCTCTTTGGAAAAAAAAATTGGGAGGGAGGATTGAAGACAAGCATGAAGCCCACTCATATTTCTTTGCCACCAGAACATTCAATGTAGGTATACTTAGAAACAAAGGAAATTGATTTTTATATTCATTTCTGGAAGCAGAAGGTGCGAAACAAAAACCTTCTATATAGTTTACTGAGGCATTTTAGAACCCGGTAAAGATAACATCTTAATGCAAAATATATTCAATTAAAGGTTAATCGCTGATTTTTAAACTTAAAATGTGGAGAATATGTAAGTGAAGATAATTACAGAATATAATAAATTATCTCTGAAATGTAGAATAAAGACTCTTTTTAAAAAAAAAAAATCACTTAATAGCACAATCATGTTATTTTAAATATAAATAGCATTTCACAAAATATATTGCACATCATCTCTTACAACAATCTTTTAGATACTACAATATGCTGTTATTTTCAGGTGTGATAGTGAGCTGAGATCTTCAAAACTGCCTCTATTGTTTCCAATTCATTCCTGATAACGTGTTTCATTTACTCCTGGTTAAATCCAGTCATATTTACAATGGGTTCATTTACATTAATGGCATTTATCTTAATCCCTTAAATTATATCAGTGGTTTAAGCCTGTCTTGTTATGTATCCAATTCATATACAGCTAAATACAGTTTTAGCAATTTACTATTTATTTATTTATTTGGTGATTGCAGCAGGCTTATATTTGATAAACAAAGAAGAAATGGAATATATTGGGCATGTAAAGTTTAACTGTGATTCAGTTTAAAGTAGTACATTCATTCAGATTGTCATTGTGATCTGATTTGAAACAATGATTCTAATCTGAACAATTGATTTACTGTTCTGACTTAGAGCGTAGAAGCAGGTTTCACTTCAATCGGCTAAAAATAAAACAGCCATTTATGATCTGGATCAAAGTACTACAGTCCTGTTTTGATGGTTTAAACTAAGCTACTACTTTGATTTGGTTCTGTATTTGAAGAGGCTCATTGATTGAAATTTTATCAAATGCTGCTTGGAAGGTTTGTATTGCATGAATATATATATTTGTCGTGTACAGAATTTCTTTATCTTGGCTATAGGTATTAACAACATAAAATGCAATGAGATATACAAAATGTCACGTTCCAAGAAGCTTCCACGCTACCACAAAACAATAAAATTGCATAAATAAAATAAACATTGCATTTAATTTAGTATGGTAGCATCTGGTCAATTAAAAATACTTTTTAATAGTCAGAACTTTGTCTGGTGCCTTTTGCAGCAGAGATCTTTTAATTAATAATGAATAAATACTTTAGGAAATAGTACAACCAAGGACACTTCCAGTAATGATCAAATCAGTTAACAAGTTCTGATATGATATCAGTACTGAAAATATATAACAGTTGTAAAGATCTATTTCTTTTTGATATCTTTCCAAATATTTAATTAACATTTTCAACTTCATCAAATATGATGACAATATATTTGTATCAACATTTTTATGTTTTATGTTAATATTTCATAATTCCAAATGATATTGGATACACAGCAATGAGATTGTTTAAAATTCTTTGTTAGTTATTCCTACTATTATATTTTTTAATAAATTTTATTAAGTTTCCAAATTTTAAAAACATAAAACTTTATACATTGTTATCAACATCAAGACATCTTTTGCGTCTCCTCACATTTTTCATATTCCTACTATTATTATAGTTGAATTTCAATTCTGGAACTTTCCTTTCTGCAAAAGTATGAAATTTGTATTAGGATATTTTAAGAATAATGTCTATTTATTTCAAGCTTCATGGTCTTTCCAATCCCTCATCCAATAATCATTTTAGCATATGCATATGTCAAAGTTTTCTATGGAAAAACAAATCATGAATTTTTAAAAAGTGATTATGGTCAGTGTAACTATAAACTTAGAATTCACCTGTACTCTTTTTCTTCTCAAGTTTCTTAAGTGTTTGCCTTATTATAACTTATTTATTTGAAGAGATGTAGCCAGCTAATCTTCATAAACAAAGCAGTTGATTAATCTGGATTCAAGCAAACATATTACTTGTGAAAGCATATTGATTATTAACTACATTAGTTGAAGAAAAATTGTGCTCATTACAGATCCTTCCTAAATATTCTCCAACCACCAAACTAAGAATGTAGCTAAGATTTTTCTTAGGAACTTTTCTCATCTAACAACTTACTATCTAAAGAGCTGTTTGGTATATTTCCTTATTTTTTCACCGTTTTAATGCATTCCATCCTTGTATTATTATAGATCCTGCACCTGTTCTTAGGCATGATTTGATTAGGCATGAGAAATATATTATAATAGCAGGTACATTAATACACATAGCTGATGCATAACAATAATGAAAGATTCCTAGTTCAGGGTAGCAATGTGATCAATACATTAAGCTTTTTAAATCTCATAATGGCTTTCAGATTTTGCAAAGAAGGTTTTGGAAAGTTTAGAACCACAAAACCTCCTGTAGGTAGCAGAAGTACTGAGATAAACAAAGCTTCAGTGATATACCTTACAGTATGTTTCACAAAAAAGAAGGTTCCAGGTTTTACTCTGACATACTCTGTTAAAAGAATGCATTGTGAGAGGTATGCAAAAAGTTGGTAAACAGTCAAAATAGTAATGTTAAAATAAAAGGAGTAAGAACAGGGGTGGGATCCGACCAGTGTAACTACCAGTTTGGTGATTTTACCTTTTGCTGAGTACGCATGTATATTGTCGTCAGCTAGCTGCCTGGACAGCTGAGCAGTGCTGCGCGTAGATGTGCAGCAGTTGAAACAGCACTTTTTTCCTGCTTTTTCAACTGCAGCTGTTTTGTGCAAAACAGCTGCAGTTGAAAAAGCAGGAAATAAAGATCAGGTAAGAGCCTGTGCGGGCGAGTGGGCCAAAAGATCAGCAGACAAAGAACCGGTTCTATGTATGCTCTCTGTCTGCTGCTCTTCATAGCAACCAGTTCTACAGAGGTGGACAGAAATGGTAGAATCCCACCCCCGAGTAAGAACCTTATTACATGAACTTTCTAATTAGAAAAATAAGAAAATTGAACCAGCAAAAACCCATAAATTTACTATCTTAGGGCATTTTTAAAAAGGCATGGTTTTCCTAGGCATACTGAAGCACTACAAATCCTTTGGAGATGTCCATTTAAACATCAAATTCAGGGACATCTAGCCCTAACTCTACGGAGTTTTGTCTCCCAACCCCATTGGGATTTTTCCATGTATTTTACAAGAAAGGTAGAAAGTGCAAACTCAAAAGCCAGCTCCTTCCTAACCATACCAAAGCTCTATGAATGCATTGGCAATGTCCATTTATATCTCCAAATTCAGGGAGACATAACAATAACTCTGAGTGGGTTTGCTTCCCCAATGGGATTTTTCAGTGTATTTTACCAATAAACGTAGACCAGGGAAACTCACAAAGTGAATGCCCGCCTAAGCATTCTGATACATTATGAATTCCTTGGCCATGTCTATTTTTCTCTCTGAATTCAGGGACAAGTAACCCTAAACCTAATAAGTTTTTACTCAGAATTAGATTTTTCGATGTATTATACTAGGAAAAGTAGAAAGTGTGAACACACCAAGTCAGCCCCTTCCTAACCATACCAAAACCATTGGCAATGTCCATTTTGCTGTTTGAATTCATGGAGACCTACCCCTACCTCTAGCCCTACCCCTAACTGGATTTGCCCACAATGGAATTTTCCCATGTATTTTACTAGGAATTATAAATAAGGGAGCATCAAAAATTAAGCAGCTCCTAAACCTACCTTTGTGTTCTGAAACCATTGGAGATGTTCATTTTTCTCTCTAAATTTATGGAGACCTAACCCTAAGTAGATTTCCCCCAAATGGGATTTTTCCATATATTTTACTAGGAAATGTAGGTAAGGTAGGCTCACAAAGTCAGCGCCCTCCCAAGCATAACTTTGTGCTCCAAATCTATTGGTAGTGTCCATTTTTGTCTCCCAATTCATGGAGACATAACCCTAAGTGGATTTGCAAATGATTTAGAACATCACTTCCCCTCCCGCCACTCACAAAAATGCCGCTGTAGGTATACAACAAAGTTACACGCTATTATCATAAATGGACAGTGTAAGTAATATGTACAACTATGTAAAAAATACATTGAATCTTTGAAAAGAAGTTGTTTCTATGGTCTTTTTATTTTATGCATGTATTAAGCACCTTTATTTTATTCCTTTTATTAAGCAGATTCATTTTATGAAATATATTAATGTTTATTTATTAAATGTTATTCCATAGTTACTAAGACAAATACAACATAAATGAAACCCAAACAAAAATTAGAAACACAGCAACACTATAAAATGGAAAGAAAACAAAAAGATGGCAAAACCCCTTGAGGGGAAAGCTTTTCAAATGTTACTATTTTCTAATTCCTATTATTCCAGCCACCTAGTAAAATCAGCACTTTAGTCCAACTAAATCCAAACAGATCTATTGCCTGCTGTAAGTCTCTTTTTAAAACAAAACAAAGATTGGCACTCTTTGCTATACCCATGTTTAAGCCTCTGATATGATAGTTGATTTATTGATTTATTGAAAATATTCCTAGGCTGATTTAAGAGGCAAAATCTGTAAGGACACCACAGCATGGGAATTGTCCAAAGACAGAATATGTTTGCCTGCAGTTTGGATTGAATGCTTGCAAACCGTTGCCAACATGCATCAGTATAAAAGGAAATTCATGAATTGGCTTTGAATCAACATAGTAGGTGCACATGAGATGAGGATCTTAAATAGTAAGAGTGGATTTCACTTCTGCACAATTACAAGTTCCACTGAGAAAGGAACAAGTAGTATTTGTTCTTGGGCTATTCTGTGGACTGTTTTTAATAGACTCTAATCTGGGGGGGGGGGGAACCATTTCAAAACATCTTTCTATATTTGTCTGATAAGTCTGAGGTGAAGCAAAGGCAGCTGTGAAGCTACTGATAAACATGTAACCAAAGACTGAACAAAAAACCCAATAATCTTATTATCCTAAGATTAAGAAAAAAGTGGATTCTTTTATAGAGGAATACAGCTCCGTTCAGATCTGTTTTTCAAAGTATTTTCTGTACCCTTAAATACATACAAGATACCAGTATCTTTCTAGCATAAAGTTAAAAAAATATAAAAAAATAAATATAAAAAAATATAAAATATAAATTAGAAGTTTTTCTTTACTGAAATAGCAAACAGAAAAAATAGTTATTTACAGATTAAAAAATTGAAAAAAAAATTGCTAAAGAAAAACTATTCGTACAGCTATGCTACTTCTTTTACCCAATTTTAACCTACAACCTTAACATGTTGTTAATATTTTTATATATTAATATTAAAATTGTATTTTGGGGATAAATTTAATTTAATGTACGAATAGATATTTCTTAAAATTACAAATGTGATCTTTTCATTAATACTTAAGTATCCTTAAAGGAGAAAAATATTTTATTAACCAAGCAGAGACCACAGAAGCAATATTTTAAAAGTCACAGATTTTATTTTATGCTAGATAATGTCTCATTTATAAAATATACAGTACTGTGAAAATGGCTACATTACAAGCCAGTTAAAATAACATCATAAACATTAAATTGTTAAAAAGTATTATTTCTATTTCATACCATCAAGATGCAAAATAGATGAGAAAAAGACATTCACAACTAGGATCACTAGGACAAACTTCAGATTTACTTCTTTTTATCTTATATAAATGTCCACTTCTAAAGAGCCTGGAGAAGAGCAACCATCATGATATGAAAAGTTGTCCTGCAATATAGGCAGCCTATTTGTTGAAGTTAGATTCCTGCCTCTGGCGTTTTAACTACTCAGGGATATAGTTATAATGAAACGTGTAGATGATCTTGACGAATGGTAGGGGAATGATGAAGGGAAATGGTGCTATCCAGGTAACAGACAAGAGAGGCAGGAACCCCCAATGGCTTAATGGTCCGAGAAAGAAATGCAAGAAGCACCTGCCCTAATGGATCAAGCACTTAAAAGTGGTATTGGGAAATTTGTACTTTTGGATTTGCAAGATTCTGTTAATGTACCTTATAATAAAATAGAATTGTTGTATTTTCTGTTTGGTTTACTTGGGAGGGCTGACGATATTAAAGACTCACATCTTGGAATCATAGAAAAATAGTTATGGAGGAAGACCCATTTGTCATCTAGGCCAACAGATTAATTGATGAAGAAACATGAGGGTCTGAGCGTTCTCATAGTTGTCCAAACGCTACTTGAAGAGTTCCAGATGGAGAGAAACCAACTTCCTTTAGTAATAATTTCAGTAGTTTAACTGCTCTTATCATCAAGACCCATCTCCAAATACATATTTAAAATCTACCTTCATCTAATTTAAACCCATTAATACTAGAACTCTTCTTCTCAGAAGAGAAGAAGAAGAGAAGAAGTTTCTAAAGTGATCTTTAAAAATAGGTCTTTTGTCTTTTTGATTTAAGAAGAAAATGTCTCTTTTCTGCATATAGATTTTATGGGACAATACAGGATAAGGCTAAATACTAAATATGGAAAAATTAATGTCTAGCCCATAAGGAATGCATTTTGCTTCATGGACTAATTGATTTGAGGATATGCTACAATTTATATCAGTGCTGAGCAGCCATAGCTACTTACCCTCAAACCCATAAAACTTAATTATGAAAGCTTATATGATCTTCCAAAAAATAATGACTCCAAGTAGTTTAATTATTCATTCCAGTAAAGGATTAAAACACAAAAACAATTATAAAATTAACAAAACAACAATCAATGGTTCTTCTCTTCCACTCACCACTTCCAGCCACCCCGAAGATTTTAATAAAAAAAAAGATTTTCACAGCTTTCTGAAATTGTAGCAGAAATGGGTCAGTCTTATATACTGAAGTACACTTATCCAGAGGAAGGATATTGAGAATGTACATACTTGGATCCCTGATGCTTATATTTCCTATAGGCTGAGAGTTGCAAAGCACATCTCCTGTTCGAGCACAATGAATGGACAAAAGCCACTCGCAGAAAGCAGCCTCATAGATTACCATGTCTTAAATCCTGGGTGTAAATAATAAACCAGTGCAAGCGCCAAAGTGGATGAGTGAAACATGATGTAACTATTATTATTTCATTCTGTATCAACTATATCTTGTAAACTACATGAAAAGTCTGTAAGAGCAATTCCAGATAGAACAATAACAACATCCAATATTATGAGGTGATAGAGACATGAATAAGCTCTCCTGGTCCAATAGTCCTTGCAACTACCCTGGGCATCGCAAAGAGGATAATTTCATATAAATGGAAATAAACTTTGATATTAATAAATAATTTTAGAATAGAAGCATACTTGACATACCTTACACACAAGGGTGATCAAAATAGTCTTTCTTCCATACTCAGGTTAGAAAATTATGACTGAAAGGATCCATTTAATGCTGCTCATCTTGCCTTTATTTCCAGTACTAACTTCTCCTGAAGAAACATGGATTCCTTTCCAATTATATGAAACTTTGACTAGACCTCTGCTTGGCTCATTATTTTAAAGGGTAAAGCCTATTCAGTTGAGGTAATTTTATTTCTGGATTTCACCATTGCATATACTGCATATTATTTGTATTCAATATATATAAAACATTAAAACAATTAAAAATGTACTGTTACTAATATACAACATCTGTGGAAATCATGTCATCTATGGTGTGTTAAAGCATTTTCTTTTTAAGTTAGAATCTATCTTTTTGTTTCTGATGCTTTAAGATTTGCTAATCAGTAGTGATTACATTTATGACATTGCTGACTTGAATAAATGTTAATCATTTTTTCATAAAGTCCAAGGATCTGTCCAAGTAGGCAGTCTGCTTAAGAACCCTTTCACGATCATTTAATTTATTTCAGGAATCAGAACAAAAATAGAACAACAAATAGAATAAAGGAAAGATTTATGTGACTGAGGTTTGTACTTCCTCTTTGTTTCAATCATTTGTTCAAGATTCCCTCTTGTGGCAATATTTGGAATCATTCATATGGTGTCTCTTGAACTTCATTTTCAGCTCAAAGACTCATCAATGTCATATGATTCACTGCCATAACCTGAATGTCTACCTAAGAATCACCTGATGTTCTTTTCTTTACAGCTAATTGCACTGATATTTTAATATCTGTACATTTACCCAAGGGTTTCAAGGCTCAAACATAACTTAAGAAATATGAGTTAATGTATTAATAGAAATATTTATTTTAAAAAGGAAAGATTATCATTCAAAAATATACAATTCACATTCAAAGACACATCATCATTATCATCTTGTATTGCTTTGTTTTAAATAGTAGTATATTCATCTACGGCAGGGGTTCCCAACCTGGGGTGCTTGCATCCCCTGCGGGTGCGAGACGATATTCCAGGGGGTGCGAAAAAAGTCCAGGTAAATAATAGGATATTGGCTATATGTTGGCATTTTTATTTATTATGCAATGGATTAACTTTGTTTTCATTTTAGAGTTAAGTATCGTTATTTAGTGGCCATCACATACATAGCTGAAAAGGTTCAATCCTATCATATATTTAATGCATTCAGTAGTTCCTAAACTCTAAATTTCAGGGGGTGCGAAGTTCGAGTGAAATTTCTTTAGGGGTGCGGGGTGAAAAAAAGGTTGGGAACCACTGATCTATGGTATTAAGTACAGGCTAGAATAGACAGAGGTGAAGAATGCCAGACTGTATCGTTGCTTCTTAGCTATAAACAGTTATATAAGGCTGTTAGTGTTTTTCAATATTAATGTGTTTTATGAATTTAACTATTTGAAGAATTTAATGCAAGATAATATGCACTTCGTAAATCAATAGGATTTTTGTCTTCATTGTTCCTCCCCCCATTTTCTGCTTTACAAAAACTCTGACATCTGTACATATTTTACTTTTATGTCGGTGAAGTTTTACAAGGCATAATAACTTTTTACATGCAATATATATTACTGAGGCATGTGCCAGCAAGCAAATGAGATGATGGATTAAAATAGCAAAATGCTACCAACTGTAGAGATACTGCTTGGATATTTGTAGATGAATCTACAATTGTACATTTAAGAAACAAAGCAGTTGTGTTCATTGTTTCATTCATAATATACTGACCATCATGATTTATAGTATATCCTTAACATTCTAAGATGTGTCATATCAATTTGTTAATAAATAATTTTCATTCTTATAATGCAGGATGGTATAATGTTATTTCAACACCAATGTTAAAATTTTCATATGCAGAAATAGCTACATACCAGGTTCAGCGTAGAGTTCTTTAATTTAAAGATTATAGCAAAAAAAAAGAAAGAAAGAAAGAAATTGAGAGAGACAAAAAAATTACCTTTCTAAATCAAAGTATGTTAGAAGAGACAGAAAGCACACAGAACTGACATGTATCAGGAAAAGGCTGTCATCTATTTTGCCACAATATAGTGACCTATTCTTTTTGGATATTTGGTTTGGTAGAGATAACTGCTAGTAGATAGAACCAACTAATTTCATGACATAACAAAAAACTATTAAAATAAAAGCTTCTATGAAGTAAGTCGGACTAATTACAGCTGTAAAAAACCAATCAACTATAATTAATTATATACTGCTAAGCACTTTAGCAAAGTGCTGTTGGAAAGAAATTGCTGATTTTCTAGGTGTTTTTTTTTTATACACTGTAGTCAACTAGGGGCTTCTAGATAGTTGACAAGCAGGGTAGGAGATAACAGCCCCTACAGTTTTGTCCACAACAATAGAAATTCAGTGTAGTTATTGATAAAATTATTTTCCATAATATAGTGGACAAAATTGACCCTACCCCTGATGAAAATGGGGGCATTTCCCATTAAAACACATTAACTACTATAAACATGTAGTATGCACAACGTTTCATAGTACTTCCCAGAAAACATTCAAGAAAAGTCCTCTAAGAAGCCTATTATTATAAACAATGTATAAAATACAGGTTTTGCGAATGTTATTGCTTACTAGTTGCATGAACATTCCTGATACTTCAATTTCCTATAACTTCCAAAATATGATACCTATTGTATTAATGAATAATACACATCTCCCTGTTTTAAAGTTCTAGCATCTACATGTATAAAGAGTATTTACTATTAAAATAGTTTAATTCTTTGATGTCACAGTAAAATTTATTTTTACCATTATTCAAAGAATTGTACAGTAGTATTAAGAACCATCCAGTCATATGTGTCCATTACTATTAATGTTAACAGTTTAAATGTCTATAGGAATAGGAATATTTCATATAGAATTAGAATTGTAAAAAGGAATGTCATTTATATACACTATTTTATTGAAAGTTCACAATTTATTGTGATCCAAAATGCACACCTGCAAGGCATCAGTTGATACATGGTCCCAGCTGTAAATAAAAGGAAATTGTAATAATAGTAATTTATTCCACTTACTATCCTTTCTGAATTAGTTTTACTCTGCAATACACATCTCCAAATAAATGTTAACCTATCCACAGAAATTAATTGTCAGTGGCTGCTGAGAGAAGAAACTTGTTGGTAATCAAGATGGTAATATTGGTAATCACATCCAGGAAGACCATATGAGAAGAGGTTAAAACTCTTGTTTAATTATACTTTTGAAAACAGAAAGAGGAACTGATCATAGCCTGCAATTTTTAATGAGGAAAAACCTGGATAATTGCATTAGTAATACATTTGTTTAACTTCCTTTCAGGAAAAAAAAGAACCCCAACATTATGTTCTAGAGCAGCAAAAATGTAATTCCAACTCAGAAATAGAAAAACGACAGAACTGAAAAGACTTTTTGGATTAAAAATGAGCTGTGGTTTCAGACTTCAATAAGAACCTAAATTATAAATGGTCACATATATTGTGAATATGATGTTCCATATGCATCCAGTTATATCTGAAGCTAATGTGGGAAAGGATAGACTAGAAGTTGCCTTGATTTAACCAAAACCAAGAGTTGGAATTTGTATCATGGCATGTAGAACTCATGGATAGCTCAAATGTGAATTTGACAGGGAAGTTACCAAGAAAAAATAATAATTTAAAGCTTCTCTCTGCTAGAGAGACATTCCCCGAGGATAGCCTCCAGCATGAATTTGAAAGCTCAGAAGACTACATCTCTGGTCCCAGTGATTGCCCCAAAGTGGATCCTACGTTATCTTGGGCCATGTACAACTTCATTTTTCATAATTTAAAAACGTTTTTTTAAAGGAACTTATTTAATACTGCCACTGAAAAATGTAACTCCTTGATATCTACTACTTTTGATATGTCATTGCTAAATGAAGTAATTATCCTAAACTATAATACTATTTATTTGGCTTGGCACAATGTATAAACCAACAATTGGTTGCATGGCATATGTAATAAATGAAGACTAGAATTGCTTTTTACAAAACTATGACTAAAATAAATACTAACTTTAACGTGTGAATTTAGACAGAACATAAAAAAAAATCGTAGTTATGGTGCACAGAAAAAGTTTTCTGTTATGAAGAACTGAAGTTGGTGAAAAGCACATTCTTTATTTACTGCAAAGGAAGTAAAACAGTCTGATGCTTTTATTAACAATTTGTACTTGCTCTCCTTATTTCTTTTCATATAATAGAAATAATAATTTCTTACCAGTACTGGTGAGAATGATTTCTTTTACTGAAGCTCAGTTACTACAATAATTACATTTAAAACATATTGAAGAATAAGACTTGATATTTGATAGCCCTCTTTCTGGCCCTATTCCCATTGTAATTCCATACCATGACCTATACTTCATTTTAAAAAGCAAGATAAATTGCTTCTCACTCAAGCAGATAAGTGCTTTATGCACTGGTCCAATACAGACAAGATAATTGAACAAAATTAGCATTTAGAATATGGATGTTAAGGTGACAAATGGTGTATAAGAATGGCATGAAGAGATAGAATTGACTATCTACTTAGAACCCCAGGGCTGAAGAAAACAAGGATGCCTAGAATCACTTTTATCTCTTTTAGCAGAAATCATGAAAGTTTCCAGACTGAGCACTGATAGATCCAAAGAACTGTGGATGCAGAATAGATAAACAGAAAATTGATCAGGCCCAGAGAAGATAAATCAGCATGAAATAAAATGAAGACAGGTGTCAATATGTTGTATAATCTTTCAATCACTAAGAATACCAAACTAAACACCAACAGAATTTCATATTGTGAAATGATTTACAAGTAATATAAAAATGAGTGCTTCTCAATGAATGGCTTAGCATAAAGGAAGTGTTTCAGGAAGCAGACACCATTGTGTGATGTTGTATGATATCTTAGGCAGCAAACAAATATTTTTAAAGAAATGCAAAAGTACTGAAGTAGCATTTAGGTAAGGTCAATTTATACTATCTAATGATGGTGTGGTCCATATTACCAACATTTAGAAGACAATCATGTATTGCAGGCCAAAAACAAGAAGAACTATAACAGATCTTGCTTTTGAATCCCTATGAACCAGATTGCATTGATTTAACCAGATTTAGTAATTAATATTTCTGGTACATCCAAAAATATTGAGAGAGAAACAAAGAGAGGAGAGAGGAAGATTAACAATGGTATGGAAAGAAAACCAGAGCAATGCCTTGTATGCTGGCAACTTCTTGTCTAGTTTTTTTGCCCCTAGCAGTGAGGAAGACATCACAGTTCTGAATAGGTAGACTCAGCTGCTTTCACATATAGCCTAATAAAATATTGTGTCATAATTTGTTGTTATATCTTGGAGTTTTATGTGTGAAACTTAGCAATAGCACTTAGACTTATTTACTGCCTTATAGTGCTTTATAACCCTTCCTAAGCAGTTTTACAGAGTCAGCCTATTGCCCCCAACAATCTTGGTACTCATTTTACTGAATTGGAAGGATGGAAGGCTGAGTCAATCTTGAACTGTTCTGAATGGACTGAGTAGTGAGTTAGCCTGCAGTACTGCATTCTAACCAATGTGCCACCACAACTCTTATGTCCCAAAGGTGTATTTTTAGGAGACAACTGGACTTACCAACATTTGAAGACATTTCACTTCTCATCCAGGAAGTGTCTTCAGCTCTGACAGGATAATAGGAAATGGAGCTGAAAATGCTTCTTGGATGAAAAGTGAAAGTTTTCAAAGAAAAAACAAGGAAGTTCAGCTGCCTCCTAAAAAAGCACCTTTGCGACAACCATGACCTGGATGACTGGGAGTCTCTACAGACTCACAGCTCTTAAGGACTATTCAGCAATCCATGATTAAGATCCTGCCTTTCCATTATATGGCATGAGTTCTTATATGAATGTCATTGCAAATTATTCTAAAGCATTTATTGGTTTCCAGATAAACTGTGCTTAATAATTGCTCTGTCACTTAAATTAGTTCAAATATGCTTTTATTCTTAAAGAACTAAAAATTCCATTTTTTTTAAACCTAGTGATTTGGAGCCTGACATTTCAAGCAACACCAGCCTACTCTACCTTTCATTCTTGGCTTCTAATTCCTTTCATTCATGTATTTGCCTTATAATTTAATAATCATATACAATTAATACACAACAAGAGCCGTGGTGATGCAAGAGTTAGGAGGCAGTATTGCAGACTAACTCTGCTGACTGCCAGCAATTCGGCAGCAACCTTGCTGACTCAAGGTTGACTCAGCTTTCCATCCTTCCAAGGTCGTTAAAATGAGGACTCAGATTATTGGGGACAATATGCTGACTCTGTAAACCACTTAGAGAGATCTGTAAAACACTGTGAAGCAGTATATAAGTCAAGTGTTATTGCTATTCTTAAATTTTCCAAACGGTAATAAAGCATTAGACATTTTCTAACCCATGCTTTTGCACTGGAGATACCAGAAACAATATCCAAAATCACATGGCCAATCAGGGAACTCTTCCTCTTGGCTGTGCTTCTGTTCTGTTTCCAATAAAGGACAATATTTGTAGCTCAACTTGAGCTGAGTTGAAATGAGGGGTCCTTGATTCTCTCTGAGCTTACTTGTTCTTTTACAAATGTTTCATTATCCTAACTAGGTAACAACATCAGTGCTAATAAGGAGTGCTGTTTGCTATCAGTTTATATTCTGATGTTGTTTCTGTCTGTGTGGATGGGGACAGTCTTAGAGATTCTTTGGTTGGGCTGTTTACTGATGGCTCCTTGGCAGTTTTACTGGGTATTGCTTACTTTATTGTTAGTCTGAAATTAACCTTGGAGTTAATCTATCCAGAGTTAACCTATGCAGGCTAAGTCCAAAAATGCCAGGGAATTTCTAGAAGCCTGGCACTCTGACAAATCAGCCATCAATAGACACCTAGACATTGACTACATCTATAGACTATGCAAAAGAGATAACCAACAAAGAGAAAAAGACACCAGCACTTCTCCACCAGTAATCAGCATAGGTTAACTCCAAGGTGAACTTCAGACCAACAATCAAGTAACCAAGACCCCAGTCAAGAAACTGCCAAAAAGCCATCAGTAAACAGATCAACCAAAGAATCTCTAAGACTTCCCCCATCCACACATATAGGCAAGAAATTATAACCAGAATATAAACTGACAGCAAACAGCACTCCTTACTAGCACTGATGATGTTACCTAGTTAGGGTAATGAAACATTTGTAAGAAAACAAGTAAACTCAGAGAGCACTAAGGACCCTTTCTGTTCTGTCTCTATATCTTGGAATCAGATATTTGCCTTTCTATTTTCTCACCCATTATTTCCAGTTCTCATTGCCATTGTCTGGTTGGTTCCACCTTGTTGTTGTTGCTGGCTCCCTTGAGCTATGCTCTTTAATCTTACCTATAGTCTGTTGATAATCTTCCAGGGTTCGGGTAGGAATGCTCATTCAGTTAACAATTTATTAGTTCTTCTCAACCTTGAAGTCCATTTTGTCTGGACTTCATCTAGGACAACTGGAATCCTGGAGGTTTAAGTCCACACATATTTTAAACAGAGATGGTATTCAATAGGTTCTGACCAGTTCTGGAGAACCAGTAGCAGAAATTTTGAGTTAGTTAGGAGGACTGGCAAACACCACCTCTGACTGGCCCCGCTCCCATCTCTTCTCTGCCTCCCATTGAGTCCCAGCTGATTGGCTGGATCTTCTTTTGTTGCCCTGCACAGGAGGAACAGAGCTGGAAAGCAGGTTAGCGGGGTGGGGAAGGAATGGGGATTTTGCAGTAACCTTCCCCTGCCACGCCCACAAAGCCACGCCCACAGAACCGGTAGTAAAGAATTTTGAATCCCACCACTGATCTTAAAGTTGCTGAGGTTGTGGAACACAGCACTAGTAATTTGAAATAATGTAAAGGACCATAACTTCTTTAGTTGTTATTAAATATATTACATGAAATAATATGTATTGATATGCTGGATGTTATTCTCTATTTTTTATCATTTTTAATCAGTTTGATGGAGAAGTAATTTAAATTCGGTGATATTTTTTCAGATAATTTTCATTAAGAATTATCAATGGAATGAATAAAAATAAATACAAACTACAAAAATACAAACTGAAAAGGAAAAGTTCAGAAAAGGAAAAAGGCACGGAAAGAGAAAAAGAAAGGAAAAAGAGGAAGGAAAAAAAAGTAATTCTGTGCATTTCTAATGAATCAGATATGGGCTTCTTGGACCTATCTTAGTTCTAAGCAAGTGTGTACAGAGTGAAAATTTTGCTCCTCGTTCTTCAATCATTGCCCACTGCCTTACAGCCTCTGTGCTGTCCCATATTTCAATTAAATTCCAAAATAAGATGGACAAGGGAACTTTTTGGATTTAGAATCAGATAGTAATGGAAAGAGGTGGAGCAAAAACAACAACAATAGCAAAGTTCTCTACCATCACCAATAAAGTAAATTGAAAAACAAGTGAATACAGCAGATATTCTCCACCTGGAAAATAAAAAGGAAAAACAGAAGCTTTGTTTTCAGGGAAATAAATTTGGGGTAGGCAATATTTTTTATCGTTCTGTGGTTTTTCTGCTTCTTCTTCTTCTTCTTCTTTTTCTTCAGCGTTTGTCTCGCGCTCGGGCGAGGTCCGCTAATGTCCTTGAGTACTGCTTCCACACCTCTCTGTCTGCCACGTGTGTCGGGTCTGCCTTCGCGATCTCTAGATCGGCCTTGATCGTGTCCATCCAGCGTTGTTTAGGTCTACCACGCGGTCTCGCTCCTCCGACAGTCACCTTCATGGTTTTTCTGCTTCAGGTGGCAAAATAACATGGCTAATCTTGGGATTGGAGATCCTGATTTTTTATTTTTTTTTGGTGGGAGGGAGAGGGAGGTCAGAATGTTATTTACTGTTCTGACACAAGTAGCAACATACGGGCTAACATATTCAATTCATAAGAGTAATGAAACTTTTCATTTGGAAATTCCCAATTTTTGTTTCTAGCACATAAATAATTCCTTTCTTGTGAACAATTCCTAATTCATTCTCTTCAAGATAAGTATATTGTACTACTTGAAAGTAAAATTACATTAGTAAATGTTCTATCTTTTTTCATTGCTAGTTGGATGCTTTTAAGGAAACATCTCCAGATTTATTCCAAAAGGCATTGAAAATTTGGTTATTTTCCCATTATTCTTGGTTATACAATGGTGATGGTGCCCTAAGGTTTGGTTTTATTTGGTATGGCTTTATTATTTGGTATGGCTTTTCTTTTTTGTGTGTGTATGTGCATCTCTTTGACCTTTTGTTTTATTGTGCTATCTTTTTATAGTTTAAATCACACGAGGACAGGGAATGTTTGCATTTAAAAAAATATTTACACAAATAAATAAAATTTTAAAAACCATATTCTTTCTCTTTTGGGAGTTTATTAGCAGGTCAATCTAAAGTACATAAGGAACACACACACACACACACACAAATGTATACATATCAAAGATGGGACTTGAAATTGGGCAATGTTTCTATATAAAGAGAAAAATTTCAGTTATTTCTTCAGGCTGAATATGTCTGCATTATATAAGTATATGTTGTGTTGTTTATATAATTTAGCAATTTTCTCAGAAAAGAAGATAAGGACGTTATCTTGGCTTTTGGTTTAGGATTGCCAAAGAGGATATGTGGTCAAATTATTTTTTCCCTTTTTACCTCTATTATAAAGTCAGTATGAACTGTGACAATTTGTTTTTATAAAGATAAGGTGTTGACAAAGTACTTGTAAGTGATTTATTGATGACATGACCCACCTACCCTTAATTAGATCCATTGCATGTATGCAGCTTTTATTTTAACCATCACCCACAAGTAAAGCTGAAATCAATCATCTGCTCTTTAGTATGCTTTATTCTTAAGGTATAAAAGGTTTCTATGGTATCATTATACTTTAGATCGCTGTATGAAAGTACCTTAAATTTTGGACACTTTTCTCTGATAAGGAAATATTTCATTTATAAAAAACATTTTTTTCTAATTGGTAGAATTTGCAAGAGGGATCTGAATTTTAATAGAGATGACTTATCACATGTTGAAGGAAGTGAAATACAATACACTGATAGTTAAAAGAGACATTTTACCTCAGTGAGATCAGAGTCTAAATGTTATCTATTTATTCTAGTGTCTGATTACTCAACTGACACAGTTATGCTTTAAACTCTTGCTGCTTCTACCTTTTCTCTTTGGTGTCCACTTCTCATACTCTTATTTTTTTAAATGAAAATTGGAGATTAGAACACAAATCAGCAGAGAATAAATGGCTAATGGAGTGAGCATAAATTGATTATGAGGATTACTAGTAGATTCAGAGAAATCATGCCTTTATTTTTATGAATGTCATCCCTTTATTATATTTGCATTTTGTTATTGTTGCAACACACATGAAATTTCATTAAAGTGAAATTTTGATTGACTTCAAACTGTTATAGGAGTATTGATCCAAGATGACATGACTCATTCTACACATTTATTTATTTATTTGATTTGTCAAATGCTTACAAGATGATAGGTGTAAGTCTAAACATAGCTATGAATACATGAAATGGATACATATAAGAAAAATAAAAATAATCAATAGGTCAGGGACAGTAGGCACGTTGGTGTGGTTATGCATGCCCCCTGTATATATAAAGTCAGGTGACCTTTTAAGATCGGCTGATTGTGAAACACTATAAATTACCCAAATACTGATTGAGTAATGAGAAAATGTTTGTGCCAAATTGGAAGAGTGCAAGGACAATAATCCATAGGAATATAGTAAGGCATTTTATACTGAGTAGGAGTTTAGATGCATTAGCCTACACATATATTGTGGCAATTGATTGGCAGTCATTCTCCATGATTTCACATAGTTTCACAATTTTTTTTCCTATCTGTTCTATATTAGCATACTCCAAATACTCTAATCTGATTGGTCAACCATACTGCAAGATAATTGGGTAACTAAACTGCAATGATTGGTTCATTATGAATCAACCGCGATTGGCCGAGCCGATCACGGGGGATTCAAAGAGCTGTCATTGGCCAGCGAGCCATGAGCAATCCCTATATGAAGGGCTGCTGCAGCTCCAAGGTCTTGTACAGATCTATACATTAAATAAAGAGCTAAAATGTCACACTGGTCTCGAGTCTCATTTCCCGCGATCTAACACTGGCGACGAGGGTGGGATTCTGAGACAAGAGACCAGCCGAGCATGTGACTACAAGGCCACCCTCAACCATGCACTACAACAGAGTTCATATCCCGTCCCGGTGGTACAGCACCTCCTATACTTGCTGGGGGGAGAAAAGGTCTTCGCAAAGCTCGACCTGGAACAGGCATACCAGCAGCTGCCAGTCGATGCTGAAACAGCAGAGGTGCAGACTATTGTGACCCACCGGGGGGCATTCCGTTGCAAGAGACTCCAATTCAGAGTCAGCGTAGCCCCAGGGGTGTTCCAGAGTTTAATGGAACAATTACTACAAGGAATAAAGGGGGTGGTGCCCTACTTTGATGATGTCTTGGTCTCGGCAAAAAACAAAAACCAATTGGGAAACTGCTTAAGGGAAGTCCTGCACAAAATTTAAAGAGGCAGGACTCAAAGTAAAAAAAGAAAAATGCCAATTATATACAGAAAAAGTAGAATTCCTGGGGTACCTGATTGACAAAAATGGAATCCACCTCACCAAAAAGAAAATAAAAGCCATCAAAGAAGCCCCCAGACCCCAAAACAAAATGGAGCTGAAGGCTTTCCTGGGACTTATTAATTTCTACAATGTTTTTTTGCCACAGAAGGCAACGATGGCAGAGCCTTTGCATAGTCTACTGGACAAGACAGCCACCTGGACCTGGGGCAAGCGGGAAGAAAATGCATTCCGGAAAATAAAAGACCTGCTAACATCGGAATCAGTCCTCATACAGTATAGCGAAACACTACCGCTGACGGTGACCTGCAACGCGTCACCATTTGGGGTCGGAGCCATCCTGAGCCACACTCTGCCAGATGGAAGAGAAGTGCCAATCGCCTTCTTCTCCAAGACATTGTCCAAGGCAGAGAGGAATTATAGCCAGCTGGACAAGGAAGCGCTAGCAGCGATCACCGGCGTAAAGCAGTTCCACGAATACCTATACGGTAGGACTTTTTCCCTTATCACTGACCACAAACCTCTACTAGGAATTCTGGCAGGGAACAAGGCCACCCCAAATATATTGTCACCAAAGATGACAAGGTGGTCTGAGTTCCTTGCCGCCTACAACTATCAACTAATACACCGACCTGGAAAAAGCATCTCACACGCAGATACACTGAGCCGCTCCCCCCTACCTGACAGGCAGTCTACCCAAAAAATTTCACAGGGGACCCGCTCTGGGTACCAGCCAAAATAACCCAGGTGATGGGGCCCCGATCATACCGGCTGGAAACAGAAGACAGGAGGAACTGGAAACGCCACATCAACCAATTAAGGTCAAGAACCACCACCGACAACACGGACAGCACACAAACACCACAAATAGAAATAAATAAAAAAACTGGAGAGGGGGGGAGAAACCCCAAACACTAATCAGAAAGAAGGAGAAAATTCCCCCAGAACACAGCAACAACCCGAACACCCCCAACCAAAACTAATAAACAGAAAAACAAACCAGCAATACTCACCAGCAGACAACTCTAGAAGAAGGCAACCATCAGCAGATGAACCACACGAAGCCTCGCCTGGAAGAAGCAGCCAAGCCAGCTCAACCAGCCCAGAAAGACCAGGAGAGAGCAGCGAAGCCGACAACTCGACCGACCCAGGTAGACCGGGTGGGAGTTGCGGCAATAGGCCTGACTCAGCCTTCCAGGCGGTTCCATCGAGAAGGACGAGAGCAACAAAGATCCTGTCCGAACCAGCCAAAGACCAAGCAACAACTGAGCTGCGCAGGTCACGTAGGCACGTAAGGAGCCCCGCCTACTTACGGGACTACGTTACGTAGGACTGAACCAAGAGGGGAGGGGTGTTCTATATTAGCATACTCCAAATACTCTAATCTGATTGTTCAACCATACCGCAAGATGATTGGGTAACTAAACTGCAGTGATTGATTCTTTATGAATCAACTGCGATTGGCCGAGCCGATCGCGCGAGATTCAAAGAGCTGTCATTGGCCGGCGAGCTGCAAGCAATCCCTATATGAAGGGCTGCTGCAGCTCCAAGGTCTTGTACAGATCTATACATTAAATTAAGAGCTGAAATGTCACACTGGTCTCGAGTCTCATTTCCCGCGATCTAACACTATCAATTATTTTTGAGGAAAGAGAAATTACTTCAGAAAATGTTTCAAATAGAGTGTGATGTTCTTGTACTTACAGTATTTAATAAGGAGGCCACAGGCCATGTGAATTGCTGTTTCTCATTTTACGCTCATGTCTTTAGGGGTCTGCTGCTGACATGACTATACAAGAACAGTCAGTGTAACAAAGCATTGTTTTTAACCACCCCTTTCAATCAGGCATCTCTCAGAAGATTGGATTACAATTTGTATGATTCCCAACCAGCACATTACGTTTTTGTGAAATTTTTTATGATACAGTTCTGGAAGTGACACTTCAGGAGACTGATGCTGAGCTATGCTTTGACACGCACACAGAGACTCTGGGAAATCATTTAAAAACTTATCATAACAATGGATGGGCAAAGCAGTACACTTTTTAGCAGAACAGTTTCTAAAATTGCTCAGTCATGCAGCTATACAGATTGTGCTGCTGTCACTGTTTATTATAATAAATTGACCTATTCCCTGGCTGAGAGCTCCTTGTTCCCTCTCTTTAACAGTGGACTTGATCTTCAACTCCCATCTTCCTCAACCTGATGCCCTCCAGCTAAATTGCACTACATCTTCCAGAATCCTTGATGAGCATTAGCATTAGCAATGCTGGATTCCTCAGCATTTTAATCCAACACATCTGAAATGCATCACATTAGGGAGCACTCACCTGGTTTATTCTAAAATGTTCAACACAGATGCCACATTTAAGAATGATCTGTGGGAAGCAGAGTTAGACACAATTCAAATATATCAACTGGGGTGAATTTTACAAAATGCCAATGAATACATTGTAATTACTTTTTAATGCTTCTTAATCACTTTAGTGTTGAGAGTGAAAAATGATAGGAAATTCCCAATACATATCCTAAAACTGATATTCATCCACACACTAATGCTTGGTCATTGATGTCATTTAAATCTTGTTCATATTGCTCTTTTGCACGAGAATATTTCCATTCTTTGCTTTGTTTTTAAAATGTACACTTGCAAAACATGCATACAAATTCTATGTTGGGAGATGTTTTATACTTTGTGGGCAAAAGAATTAATGGACAGTAGCATTCATAATAAACATAATGTACAGGTGAACTTACAACCACAATGGAGCCCAAAATTTCTGCTGCTAAGCAAGACATTGGTTAAGTGAGTTTTGTCCCATTTTATGACCTTTCTTGCCATTATTGTTAAGTGAGTATTGCATTAGTACATTAGTAACATGATTATTAAGTGAACCTAGCTTCCCCATTGATTATGCTTATCAAAAGATCTCAAAAGGTAATCACATGAGCCCAGAGACACTACAACCATCATAAATACGAATCACTTGTCAAGCACTTTTGATCATGTGTTCATTTGATCTCCCGCTTGGGCGGGTGGTTGGACTAAATGACCGACAAGGTTCCTTCCAACTTTGATTATCTGTTATCTGTAATGGTCATAAGTATGAAAAATGGTCTTGTCACTTTTTTCAGTGCCATTGTAACTTTGAACGGTCATTAAACAAACTGTTGTAAGTCAAGGACTACATGTACCTTATTTTGGCAATTATGGCAATATATGTCAAACTCACAGCATCATGTTGCTGTCACATGACGTTTTGCAACATTTTCCCATTTCTCAGAGCTGGGATGGGTGTGGCCTATGCATGACACATTCGGCCCATGGGCTGCCAATTTGACTGATATATGGTGAGATCTTATAAGATGTTTCAATGTGTTATATCAAAATAAAAATTTAAACTCAAGTGGTACAGCATCACATATCATGAACCCTACCAGATACGATACATTACCTAATCTCATCTGGAAAGGCTGTTTGACAGTCCTTATTGATGATTAATCAAAGCATTTCTTTAACTTCTAGTAACAGCAAGGCTTGACTGTGCTGAAAACCAATATTTTGAAACAAATCCAATTCTGGCTACTTTTGAAATGAGCCAATAAAAATGTATTTTTGCTGCATTTTTAAAATCATCATCTTAAATACAATAAAAAGAATAGCTTTTTAAGCCACAGTGCTTTTCTGAAAGTTAGAAACATGTATTTTTGCAAAGATTAACTTGAAACACATAAGCATACATGCATGTTATGTTAGATTTAAGAGGAAAAACTATTAACAATACAGCTTGCTGTTAACACAAACTCATCCAAAAGCAATGAGCAAAATGAACTAGCGAATGAACGAGTCTGAAAGGAAATACAGCTAGCAAAAGAAACAAACAAAACCCTTCAAACTTCTTTATGCAAAGGTTTAACTGATGAGGTGTAGCTGAATACATACATACATTCATAGCAAACTTTAGCCATCTGAACACTTTCTGCAAAACATGGTCACTTAGATGCCTAGTAACTGCTTTAGGTATGCATAAAGCATACTTTGCAAGGGTAAACATCAGTCTTTAGTAAAGGGGACATTGATTACATGTCCTAGCCAGAGGCCTTTTTTCAAGGACCATGGAAGCTGATTTATTTGATGAAAAATTGATCTCTGAGCCTACAAAGTGAAAGGTTAGGAGAGAATGCAGATAATGGAGTTATACTTCCATATTACTGTAGGTTTTACAGATTAAAAAAATAAAGATTAAGAATTTCAGATTAGTTCAAAACCCAATACCCTATTTTTATTTCATTTTGCATTATTTTTTAGAAACTGTAGGGTCTGAAGATGTTAAAATGACATCTAAGATTCTGAAACCTTAGAAGTCTATTATTGCTTGATGCATTGTCTATGTGACCAAAAAAAAGTTGACAGCTATTCCTGCAACATAACTCATCAAAAATGTTTGTTGTAAAACTTCTGGATCCCAAGACCCTTTGAACCCTTAGAATGGTAGTGTTGGAATGGTAGGTTTTCTAGGTCAACCCCCTCCCCAGTGCAGGAATACTCAGGCTATCCTGGGGAAACAGCTATCCAACCTTTCTTTGAAAACCTCTGGTGATATAATACCCAAATGCCCGGGGGGCAAGCTGTTCTTCTGCTTAATAGCACTCATGGATAGGAACTTCCTTCTAATTTTCAGTTTGTATTAATCTGTTTAAGGTTCTGCTCATTGGTTCTTGTCCTATTCTTGGGCACTTCAGAGAATAAATCCATAACCTCTTCCCATACTGTCCTTTGAGTATTGGAAGACTCCTAATATATCTACACCTTTAGCCTTCTCTTCTTTAGATTTAGCATATCTAGTTCTTTTAATCATACTTCAGAGCATCTACCTTCTAAGCTCCTTATCTTTATTAGTCCTCTCTGTACTCTCCCTCAGCATCCGTGTATTGTGGCAACAAAAGTGAATACAGTATTCCAGGTCCGCTCTGACCAATGGAGAATAGAGCAGAACTATCACTTCCTAAGATTTATTGATGCTGCTCAGGACTATAATGGCTCTTTTGGCAGCTGCACTATACTGCTGGGTCATTTGCATCTGACATGCAGATCTTTCTTACAAGTACTATTCAAAAGTACAAGAAGCCAAGTACTACTCATCATCCACTTGTACATCTGATTTTTCCTACTCAGGTGCAGAAGCTTTCAATTCTCACCACTGAACACCAATTACATTTCACATGAAGTACTTACCTTTGTTGAAGCAGCAATCTTCATATGTTGCACTGAGGTGCATACTAATCCACTCTTAGTTATATTAAACTTTGTGGCCAAATTGCTTCTTAGCCAGAAAGGGCAACCACAAGATGTTAACATTATTGCATTGAATTTCATAATAAGATATATTTACATGTAAAACAAAATATGTTTTATTTTATTTATATATTTGCTAACCTTGTTTAGCTGTATTAAACAAATGTATACAATTTAATCAAAACAAAAACAAGATATTATCCAAATTAGTCTTCCTGTGTCTGATGGGGTTTGCAAAGGGCTTAAGAATTAAAGTCTGAAGCAGTTAGTTTGTAACTTCAACATGAGGTATACAGGCAGGAGGTTGACAAGATACAGAGCAATTTAGAATATTTTACTGAATGAACTGAAGTGGTAAAACAATGGATTGTAGCTTAGAACTTTATGTTGACCTAAATAAAAAAATCAACAATTTCACCTCTTTTCAAATCTCTGAAAGTCAACTAAACTTGGATTTTGAATGGAAAAACCATTGAGCCTTATTCCCTTTAAGTGATAGCAATCAAAGGCTAAGACTTATACCTATAAAATTATACTGTCATAAATACTGTATACAGATAGCCTTTTTCATTAACACCGAGATGGTGATTTAATGGAGCAAATACTATTAGGAATTAGTTTTCTTTCCAATTGTTTCCAGGAAAATCATTTTTTATTTAGTAGAATCTAAATCCAAAATTGGGTAATTATATCAAAATATTGCTGTTCTTTTTCAACATAGTAAGGCATAGTAATTCACAAATATGAGAAGAAAGACAACCTATGTACTTGCTTTCAATCCAGTTTACATTCTTAGTCTTTAGAGTATTTTCTGGGTATTATTTCTCTCACAAATTTGTTAGGAAATGTAACTACCAAGCCAAATCCCCAGAGACTTCCAGAAATAAACAGACAGGTGGTTCAAGTCAAGCAAACTTGAAAAGTAAGCTTTGACTGTAATAGTCAGGCCCTTTAGTGTAAAACAGGCAACCTTGGCCTCTTAACCCAAATGACACGTCTTCCACAGCAAACCATGTGACCATCTCCCACTGAGCCTGGCTGCACTAGTGTTGCCATAAAATTGACAGACAAACCTAACAACAGGCCTCTCAATTTCGAAGGCATACAACTCCAAATGACAGTTTAAAAATACAATTGCTCAGACTTGCCTGTTTCAAAGCATATTGTACCATTTCAAAAGGGCTGTTAGGTAGTTTTTTGTTATTGAAAAATATGCTGTGAGGAAGGACTAATAGCTATTCAAGTTAAGAAAAAAGACTATATAATGCGAGGAAGATCTTGCTAATCCAACCCTTTCAATAAGCTTACAAATGGAATTTGTTCCCAGCATTTATTCTGACTGAAGCAATTCTTTCAAAAAGGAACAATAAAGGTTCACTTAAATTTAAGTCTCACTGTATCCATGCCTTATTACAGTTATGTTTACAGGTCTACTTTAATATTTCTGTCACTGTATATAGATAAATAATATTTATTTCAGTCATTAATCAGATAAAAGAGAACATATATAAATTTTATGGTAGTTTCTTGGGTTAGAAAACTCACTATTGTGTAATTCATTTCGGGAGAGGGAGTGATTCTACAGTCCCAGTCTTGGAGTGCAAAATCTAGCATAATGAGGGCACTGGAAGCCCAATGCTATGGTTGTTATTCTATGACACCACAGACAGTTTTATATATACAGTATATAGTGCTTGTCTTCAAAATCATAGAAGGCTATGTTTAAGTTGAGGACTGACTGGACCACAGGCTTCTGTTGTGCACTTCATCTTCATCTATAACTTATCTGCAAATATAAACTAAGTACAGCAAAAATCATCTATATAATGATCAGAAATTCCTGACAATATATATGTTTCTAATTTTTGCTTAGAACCAGGTTTATATGCATTACATGTTACTTGTTGACATTGTAGGAAAAAGGGTGTCTGCTGTCTTAGTCAACAGTAGCAAAAGAAAATTAGAAAGAACCTGAGAACAATATGGTACATATGTTACAAAATAGCATAAACTTTCAAGAACATCATTGGAGAGATGGAACGGCTAAATTGGCTTAGAATTTAAGATGAGGTGAAAACCTTGCAAAAATCAAATTCATCAATGATCCATATTTCATAGATTTAATAGAATGCTGAATCCTGTCCTCTTATGTAGATTCTTTAGGCTGATTTATTCATGAAAACAAAATAATATTTGGCAGCAGTTCAGGCAGATTGTTTCCTAATTCACTGGATTATAAAAATAAGAAAAGGGATACTACAATCAAACTTGCAAAATTCTATTGTGATAGCCATTCCCAATGAAATTATTTTTAGCTTTCATATGGAGTTTATTTCTTGATCTGGTCTACCTAGTAGAAATGTCATGAATTGAGACACAACCGGCTTGGTTGTCTGGGAAGTTTGGACTTGCTATTCCAGAGGAAGTAAACAAGCCACTAAATTCTGTAAGTGTGGGCCAGCTGTATATTTCTTATAGCAGATAACCCTCAAAAACACTTAACCAGCTTTTTCCATCAGATGCCCTCCAGATGAATTAGCATGGAAATGTGGGAGTAGAAGGCAAAATCTTTGGAGGACTGAAGTTCTTTCTGAAACAAAGGAGCTTGTGTGCAATTTAACCATTTCCCACCAGTTTCAGATAACCTTAAACTGAACAATAGATACAATTTATCAAATCAGGGATGAGTTCAGTAGAAGTAGAGTGGGCAAAATTTAGTGGTTATCATCTGATCATTTCAGTCTTTGTCATAGGCTTAAGCAACTCTTATTGACATTGATGACCCTGAACATCAACTCTTCCTACTGTGTATCTGTATATATGTCTTACTTGGGAAAGGACATTTTAAATATTGTTTTAGGAAAGGTCACAGGCACAATAACGATAGAATATTTGTAGCTCAGGGTTGAACTGTGCGGTCCTTGCATATACGTTCTCTGAGCTTGGTTGTTGTCTTGTAGACATTTCATTAGTCAGCTAGGTAATATCATCTGTGTTGATGATGTTTATCTAGTTTGCTAATGAAACGCCTGCAAGAAAACAACCAAGCTCAAAAAGCACCAACAACTCCGAAGCACAATATTAGAAGGCACAGCTCTAATATTAAAGAACTGGCTGTTTTTTCAGGCCCTGGGCTAAGGTGGATGAAGCCCTTTGTGGAGTGCCTGTGTATGTTTTTGAGTTGTTGGCAGACTTTGGTCTTTTTTATTTAACGGTGTTATGTCCTTGGGGCTGACACCAGTTCCCCATCAGGTCCGCAATTCCTGCGGGGGCGTTCTTAGTCCCCATTGGCTGGCTCCCTTCGACAGTCGGCTATAAAAGCCGGCTGCTTGGTTGAGCCAGCTGCTGTTCGCTGGTAGGTCTGCTGTTAGCTGCAGACGCGACAGCCCCCTTTATTCCTACGAATAAAGTGTGTTATTACTGAAGCTCTGGTGTGGCCTCCCTCATTTCCCGAACTTAACATTGGTGACGAAGGTGGGATGTGGCCAACCAGCAGCTATACAAGAGCTAAATATCACGAATCTGAAGCGCTGAACCGCAGCCGCAACGTTGAGAGCTCGGTCAGCCATTTGAGAAGGAATCGAAGCGGAGCGTGTAGCTGCTCAAGAACACAAACTAGCTACAAGAGAGTGGGTGCTGAGAGCCTCAGCCGCCCAACAGCAAACTTGCCAGAATTGCATGTAGCGAAGCTCCAGCGCGACGCTCATGACCGCTAAATCTAGGCGCGAGATTCAAATCGCTGTCAGCGCGCAGCTGCAGCATCGCCGCCTCGCCCTTGTAAGGGCGCGAATTTCAAACAGACGTCAGTTATAGCGTCTGTTCCCAGCCGCCAAGGGCTGCAGAGAGCAAGAAAAACCCAGAGAGATTCCACGAGCTGAATCACCAGACCGAAATTGCACTGCGAGCGCAGCTGCTACCTGTACAACCCAGAGAGAACTCAGAAGCTGAACACTCGTTAAAAGCACTACAAACTGTAGCTGCTACCCTTCCAGGGCCTGTATTCCCAGTGAGACTTGTTTTACCTGCCACAAGCTGAACCAGTCATGAATGCGAATCCGGCGTTCCAGCCATTCAAACCAGACGAAGATAAATGGGACTCTTATAAGAACCGGTTTAACCATTATATTGATGCTGTGGGTCTGGCTGACGCTACAGACAACAAAAAGAAGTCTTTCTTCCTGAACTACTGTGGGGCCACCGTATTTGACACGGCAACAGCACTGTTCGCCCCAAGAGAACTCAAGAATGTCCCATGGTCTGAGCTACTGGAGACCCTCTCCAATCATTATTCGCCAAAACCGTCACAGATTGCGAGGCGCTTCGCCTTTCGCATGAGGAAGCAAGCGGAGGGAGAAACCATAAACCAATATATGGCAGCCCTCAGAACCGCAGCCCTGCACTGTGAATTTAAAGGCTACCTTGATGACATGCTCCTGGACCAACTTGTCTGCGGAGTCAAGGATACAAGACTACAGAGGCGGTTGTTGGCAAGGAAGGACCTCAACCTCGCACAAGCCATCGAGGAAGCCCTGGCTGCAGAATTGGCAATACAGTCAGCGGCTGAAATACAGGGAAACACCCCCAAAGGTAATCCAGTCCCTGTACATTCTGAAGAGGCAGTGAACGAAGAAGAGCCCATCGAGCAATCTGAAGTGCACCGTCTCAAACCATTCAAGCAACCACAGGTAGGAACTAGACCGAGAGAAGGCAACGTACCTAGGCACACCCCGCTGTGCCTCTCCTGTGGGGGTCCCCATGCCAGAGCAACGTGCAGGTTCAAAAGTGCCACCTGCAACAACTGCAGCAGAAGAGGACACATTGCTAGGGTGTGCCAAGCAGCGCACGTGGCTCCACAAAAGCCACCATCTTACACCCCCTCGGGGCCATCCAGGCAAGTAGAAAATTGTTTTACGTGCTATCAAGCTAACCATACCTTCTTAACACCCAATAAAATTAAACTCTCCATTCATTTAGAAGGTAAACCCTGCCCAATGGAGGTCGATACCGGGTCAGCGCTCTCGATTATTTCATGGAGCACGCTCAAGAAAATACGTCCCAGCCTGTCCAGGAAACAGCTGCAGAAGAGTCGCCTATCCTTACGAGACTACCAAGGGAAGAACATTCCAGTAATCGGAACAGGCAAGTTCCTAGTCAAATTCAGAACCTTTAAAGGACACCTGCCATTAGTGGTAGTTGATGGTGCCCTTCCTAGACTTTTGGGGTTGGATTGGTTCCCCTCTCTTGGCCTTAACGGGGGTTCATGCTGTCTCGTCCTCTGACACCGACTCACTGTTCTCTGATTACGCTGACGTTTTCAGCGATGAATTGGGGTGCTACAAGGGCACACCTATTTCTTTCTCAGTGGACCCCCAGGCAGTTCCCATCCGCTTGAAACCGCGGAGAGTGCCATTCGCTCTGCATTCTAAGCTGGATGCGGAACTAGACAAATTGTTAAAACAAGGGGTAATCGAACCCACGGATTTTGCTAAGTGGGAGACACCTATTGTCACACCCCTCAAAAAAGATGGTAGTATAAGGATGTGTTCAGACTACAAGACCACAATAAATCGCTATTTACAGACTAGCGCATACCCAGTGCCAGTAATCCAGCATTTACTGCACACATTCGAACCCGGAACGATATTCGTCAAATTGGATATGTCACAGGCTTACCAACAGTTTCCTGTGGACAACCAAACGGCCGAATTGCAAACCATTGTTACCCACAGAGGGGCCTTCCGATGCAAGCGCCTCCAATTTGGTGTGAGTGTCGCCCCGGGCATATTCCAGTCGTTAATGGAACGGATCCTACAGGGCCTCCCTGGCGTGGTTCCGTACTTTGATGACATCTTGGTTTCCGCCCGGGACAGAACACAGCTTCTCCTCAGAGTTAGAGGGGTGTTGGACAGATTCAGACAGCATGGCCTCAAACTAAAAAAAGAAAAATGCACCATAGCCACTAAGCAGGTGGACTTTCTCGGGTACCGAATAGACGCCTCTGGCATCCACCCGGTAGAATCAAAGGTTAAAGCCATTCATGAGGCACCCACGCCATCGTCCAAACCAGAACTACAAGCCTTCCTGGGCCTGCTGAATTTCTATGCATCATTTCTGCCGCACAAGGCATCAGTGGCAGAACCACTGCATAGACTCTTAGATAAAAATGTTCCATGGCACTGGGGACCCAAAGAGGAATACGCCTTCAGGGCAGTCAAGTCACTCCTCACTTCAGACGCTGTACTGATCCAATTCAACCAGAACCTACCGCTAGTTTTGGCAGCAGATGCCTCGCCTTTCAGAATTGGGGCCGTATTAAGTCATAGACTACCCAACGGGTCCGAAGCCCCCATTGCGTTCTTCTCTAGAACATTTTCAATGACAGAACGCAACTATAGCCAAATCGACAAAGAGGCCCTAGCTGCTGTAGCCGCTGTTAAAAAATTTCATGAATTTCTGTTTGGGCACAACTTCGAACTGGTTACAGATCACAAAACGTTGCTGGGACTTCTCTCCGGAGAGAAGCAAACACCACAAGTCTTGTCTCCCCGAATGACAAGATGGACTTTATTCCTGGCAGCGTATTCATACAAGTTAGTGCACCATCCAGGGAAAAATCTCAGCCATGCAGACGCCCTCAGCCGGTGCCCGCTACCAACGCCTGTGGAGGATCCGGCCCCAGTCCACGCCATCTTTGACACCAGTGAGTTCAGAATTCCAGTCACTGCGAGAGACATTGCCTTCCAATCCAGGAAGGACAAACTGATCGCCCAGGTCCTGGACTGGGTACGGAGGGGGTGGCCGGGCAGTAACCCTTCTAACGAATTTTCACCCTTTAAAGTCCGCCAACAGGAACTTTCCAGTTTACAGGGTTGTCTGCTATGGGGGACCAGAGTTGTCATTCCAGAATCACTATGCAGACCCGTCCTGAAGGCATTGCACGAAGGGCACCCCGGCATTGTACGAATGAAGGCATTGGCGCGAAGCTATGTATGGTGGCCGGGCATGGACGACGAAATTGCGAAATGGGTAAGCTCCTGCCGTCCCTGTCAAGAATCCCGGCCAGCACCCCCAGTAACCCCTCCCACCAAATGGGAAAGCGCCAACGCACCATGGTCTCGTCTACATGTTGACCTGGCCGGCCCATTCCATGGCAAAACATTCCTAATAGTAGTAGACTCATTTTCTAAATGGATCGATGTGGCACTCCTACTCTCAACCACCACACGAGCAATCGCCCAAGCACTGACTCGTTTGTTCGTCACACACGGTCTCCCGGACACTATTGTGTCGGATAACGGTCCTCAATTTACGTCCACAGACTTCAGCCGGTATGTCGCCAACCTAGGCATCTGGCACATCCTAACGGCTCCCTTTCACCCCTCGAGCAATGGGTTGGCTGAAAGAGCAGTCAGGACAACCAAAGAGGCCCTCGCCAGGTTCACCCAAGATGACTGGCACTCCAGACTCTCTAGATTCCTTATAAGCCAACACTCGACCCCGTGCACGGTCACAAACAAGTCACCAGCAGAGCTACTGATGGGCAGACGCTTAAGGACAATACTAGACAGGCTGCACCCTCACTATTGCCCAGATACACCCATTGGGTCTAACAGTAGGGTCAGGAGTTTTGTCTTACAGGATCAAGTCTTCACCAGAAATTATGCGGGAGACCCGTTGTGGGTACCTGGCAGGATCGTGGCCATCACGGGGCCCAGGTCGTACCATGTCCAGTTAGAAGACGGGTGCATTTGGCGGAGACACCTGGATCAGTTGAGGAGCCGGCAGAACGAGCATGCCACCACCGACCCAGAGACTACAGCATCATTCCAGGCATCGCATCCGGCACCTAGCTGGGACACTCAGAGTAACCTGCCTTCACCAACCGAACCGAGGGAGCAGACGGCTGACCGTGACCATCCTACAGAATCAACATCCATCCCCAGCAGTTCCTCTACCGCACCGGGAGACCGCAGCGACTCGACAACCCGGCCGGCGACTGGCGAGCAAGGTCGGGTGGCTGGACAGCTACCAAGGGACCAAATCCCCGCTGTCCCGGACTCTGTGCCACCCGCTCCTACACCCGAACTAAGACGATCAGAGCGGCAACACAAACCGCCTTCATACCTTAAAGACTACTCATGTTCGTATCTGGGGGGAAGGGGTGTTATGTCCTTGGGGCTGACACCAGTTCCCCATCAGGTCCGCAATTCCTGCGGGGGCGTTCTTAGTCCCCATTGGCTGGCTCCCTTCGATAGTCGGCTATAAAAGCTGGCTGCTTGGTTGAGCCAGCTGCTGTTCGCTGGTAGGTCTGCTGTTAGCTGCAGACGCGACAGCCCCCTTTATTCCTACGAATAAAGTGTGTTATTACTGAAGCTCTGGTGTGGCCTCCCTCATTTCCCGAACTTAACAAACAGATAATCAGAGTTGGAAGGAACCTTGTAGGTCATCTAGTCCACCACCCCTCGCCCAAGCGGGAGACCCTACACCATTTCTGACAAATGGCAGTCCAATCTCTTCTTGAAAGTCTCAAGTGATGGCAGTCCCACAACTTCCAAGGGCAAACTGTTCCATTGGTTGATTGTTCTCACTGTCAGAAAGTTTCTCCTTATTTCCAGGTTAAATCTCGTTCCTTGATCAGTTTCCATCCATTATTCCTTGTCTGGCCTACAGGTGCTATAGAAAATAGCTTGACCCCTTCCTCTCTGTGGCAGCCCCTCAAATACTGGAAGACGGCTATCATGTCTCCCCGGTCGTTCTCTTCACTAGACTAGCCATGCCCAGTTCCTGTAACCATTCTTTGTATGTTTTAGTCTCCAGTCCCCTAATCATCCTGGTTGCTCTTCTCTGTACTTTTTTTAGAGTCTCAACATCTTTTCTATAATGTGGTGAACAAAACTAGATTCAGTACTCTAGTTGTGGTCTTACTAAGGCTTTATAGAGTGGTATTAGTACCTCCCTTGATCTTGATTGTATCCCTCTGTTAATACAATTTAGGATTGCATTAGCTTTTTGGGCTGCTGCTGCACACTGCTGGCTCATATTTAGCTGGTTGTCCAGTAAGACTCCAATATCTCTCTTATAGTTACTGCTGTTGAGCCTGGTATATAGCACTTAGACTTATATACTGCTTCATAGTGCTTTACAGCCCTCTCTAAGTGGTTTACAGAGTCAGCATATTACCCCTAACAATCTGGCTCCTCATTTTACTGACCTCAGAAAGATGGAAGGCTGAGTAATCCATTTCCCTCCTGATTGTTCATGTCTCTCTAGGAAGCCACCTGTAGTTGGGTTGGGATAATGGTGAATGAATTCTTAAGAGGAAGAGGTGATTTTACTAGCTCTTAGCCATCCAAGAAGACTAGACAACTTTTGTCTTGTCTAAGCTTCTTGGGAAGGTATTGGTTAGCAACATTATAGGTCTCTGAAGGAAATGGATTATCTGGATTCTATTCAGTCAAATTTCACACCAGGAATTATGTCTTCATCGAGGTACATGTAGTATTGTTAATTATTGCTGTAGCCTGCTGGCAGCTGACAAAGCTGGCAACAGAGTTGGACAGTAGTGAGGAGGATGGGGAGGAACCTGGGCAGGGCCTGGAGGCTGAGGAAGATCTGGAGGAGGGCACTGCATCAGAGGCAGAGATGGGGCCAGGGCAGGCTGGCAGTCAGCATCTGCCTTCAGACTCAGACAGCAGTGAGGTGGGGAGCTTATGGAACCGGTTCCCAGCTTGTGAATGCGCAGAGCTAGCAGAGGAAAAGAACAATTGGGAAAAGCAGGATCAACTCAGGCCACACCTCAGAGATTATTGGCCCCTCCCATAGGACATAAAAGAGGAGTGAACAGGATGGGAGCTTTTGCAGGAAGCAATTCATTTGCTCAGAATACAAGCTTTGAAAAATCGTGTTGACTCTGTGTCAAGTTTGGTTTTGCCCTGCATCTGGCAATTAGATCTCTGGCCACATTCCAAGTGTGATAAGGTGGGTGTTTATCAACATTCCCCTGAAAGACTGTATGTGAAGCCTTGTGAATGAATGTAATTTACAGCTGTGGAAATAAAAGTGGTTTTGTGAGGATTAAGATTGTGTTCTAAGGAAGCCTAGGTCAGAACAATTATGTCTTCATGGGGGTACATGCAGAAGTGTTGAAAGTATTGTTATTACTCAATTTAGCTTCAGAAAACTGTTTTGCTTTGTACATGTAATCCTAACTCACATAATTTTAATCTAAATTTTAGTGAAACAAATGGAAGAAACTTTATTGTTTATTATTATTCATTACAAAACAACATAAGGTATCAAATTTTTCAGTATTGGACAAGAACTTTATTTTTTATTAAGCTTTTCACTTTTTAAATAAAGAACTATACCTTTTTCAGTAAGCAGTAGTATGATAATTAATGGGAAGCCAAGTACTCCCCCAAATTATACCATCTGGTATAATTAGTCAGCTTGAAGGATAGTTAATGAAGTATATTATGCACAATTAAATGCGTGCATATATATATTTACCTGTGAAATATATGCATAGATTGGTCCATAAGAAGCAATGTAATTTTTCTTTCTATTCCCTGTCCTTTTTCTTGAAACATTTTCATCCTCAGCTAGTTTTATGTTTGCTGACATGTTGGAAAACAAATGCACAGAAGAATGAGTTTTCTAAATGTCATGAAGGAGTTTGATAAGTGACATTAGGGAGCATTAAAAACAAGCCATATCAAACTCCAACTGGATTTGAGGTCTTTCTGTGCATGCAAAACATATACTGATGGAGGAAAACCCTTATTAAAATTCAGCTATTCAAGTCTATTTGAATGTGGAGGTTCTCAGCCATGCATCAACTATGACAGATGCCACCATTTCCTGAAATTCATTCTTTTACATACACTCATTAGGGGTGTCTGAAGAATTCATCTTAATCTGTTTGTCCACTGAGAGAAATGAACAGCTGTTAACTTTTCCTTGCAGACATTTTTGAGCTTTCCTCTTAGCCAACTGTCAGGGAAAAAACCTTAACATCTAACATTTGAAATTTTATAGAAGCTCTAGCTATCATTGCATCAGTATTATTTTGCAACTGTCCCAAAGGGGTTGACTGTTTACAAAGAAAACTTTGAAAGAAGCACTCAGCAACTAACTGAAATGCATTTCAGTGCCCCCATACCACACATACAAATTACATATGCTCTTTCAAAACTATTTATTTTAAGCATTTGTGAATCATACTGGCTCCTACCAGGGCATCTCTAAACTACTTACTAATATCTTCACCAGACTCTCTTCCCAACCCCTGGGAATATTCCCTTCAGTGATACAGGTGGCCTCCTCAATTCTTCCTTGGAGAAATTATTTTTGTAATTTCTCAAAAAAAAAAAAAGTGACAACCACTTGACCTTGACCAGATGGTAAAAATGAAGTTTGTGTTATTTATCTCAAAGTTAGAGAACTAGAAGAATATTGAAAGGCACAAAAGGAAAAAGCACAAAAAAACAAAAAGAAATGAATGACTTCTGATTTCAGCCCACTGCTCTTCAATCTTGATTTATTCTTCTCACATAGGCTATAATGAGATTTCTGTGGGTAGCATTCTTCTTTTCTTACTTAGCATTTGGCCATTCCTATGGGATGGGTCGGGGTGGGATTCAAATTTCTTATCAACCGGTTATGTAGGCATGGCCTAATTTGTGGGTGTGGCTTGGTGGTCATGTGACTGAGTGGGCATGGCTTGTATGTAAATATTGTAAATATTTATGTAAATATTGAATTTTTTTATTAAAAAAGAACATCTTTTACCCAAAAGCAGGCAAAGCAGGCAGGCAGATTGAGTTGCTCACAGAATCACAGATTCATTCAGACATCTACCTTTCTGCAATCTGCTACCTGAGTCTGCACTGAAAAATAGAAGCTTCAGTCCCAAGGAAGGTTCAGCTCTGCCTTTTAGATTAGCTAGAAAGCAAGAAATCCAATAATTTCCTGCTTTCTAGCTAATCTAAATCTCCTAGCACAGCTGATGATTGGGGGGGAAAAAGGGAAAAGAGCAACTTACCAAAAATTAGGAGAAGGCACAATGCAGGCAAGTTGGATAGTGCATGTGCCAGGCAAGGAGTGAGTGGGTGAGTGGGGTGGGGCCACCAGTGGTGTGATTTTCCCATTCTGCAAACTGCACAGAATCAAAACAAGTGGTTCTAGAAAACCATTCTGATCAGGTAGAATCCCACCCCTGGGATGGATGAACAATGACATAAAGCCTAAAAAAGAAAACTTTCCCCTTCTTTCCTTAAAAGTGTATCTGAGATGGAGACTTTCTTCTTTCTTTCTCAGTTTTACCCAGGTTTCCTTTCAGTGCATGTATATTACCTCTTTAATTATGTCAGTGAATTTATATGGCTTCTTTATTTTCTGGGAATTAAAACACAAAAATATAATTGAGTTATGCAGCAACGATGAAATTATTCTCTTAGAGTTGTGAAACATGCATTCATAAATTATGCTGTCAGAAAATGAGAAGGCATTCCATTCCCACCAACATTTTTTCAAGACCAAAAATAACCACCAGCAAAATTGAAACAGCATTCTGATTCCTTTTCAAAAGTTAGCTGTGGCGTTTGGAAAAGACTAAGCTGAAGTCTTCACTCTGGTCCATGTTTCCAGTGGGAACATGGACCGTTCCTATTGGCTGATGCCGTTTGACAGCCGGCTATAAAAGGGAGCTGTCAAATGGCATCAGCTGTTGTCTGCCAGCTGGTTGCTTTGTTAGCGCGGCAGCCACGGCAACCCTTTATTGTTACAATAAAGTAAAAGCTGAAGTTCACTCTGTGTTCGCCTCAGGCTATTCTGCTGCTCTACAACACTGGCGACGAGGGTGGGATACATATAAGAGGCAACCGGGCAAAGAATCGCTAAGCGAAATCACTACAAAAAAGAGCCAAAGTCACTACCAAGCTGAATGTTACTTTAAGAGCTTACTGTCTCTATTCGCGAGTGCGAATTTCAACTTTCCTTGGAAGATCTGGCACCGCTGAGTCGAGATGACTTCAAACCCTGCATTCCCGCCTTTCAGACCGACAGCAGAAACATGGGAATCCTACAGAAACCGATTTGACTGTTTCCTAGATGCCATAGACCTCGCTGACATTTCCGATCATAGGAAAAAGTCCTACTTTTTAAGTTTTTGTGGAGCCACAGTGTTTGACATTGCTATGGCATTATTGGCTCCACATTCAATTAAGACTGTTCCATGGGAAGAATTGCAGCAAATTCTTTCCAACCACTATTCCCCTAAGCCATCCCGAATTGCCAGGCATCATGCTTTTAGGAGACGGATTCAGGCTGAGGGAGAGTCTATTAGTGGGTACATGGCTGCCCTACAAACAGCTGCCTTGCATTGTAGGGTTAGAGACTATCTAGAAGACATGTTATTAGACCAACTAGTTTGTGGAGTCAGGGATTTAAGGCTACAAAGGCGTCTAAAGGGGATTTAACCCTTAAATTAGCAATTGAAGAGTCTCAAGCTGCTGAACTATCAGCACTTTCAGCAGCAGAAATTCAGGGAAATCCAATTAGCCAGAGCAGCTCAGCCATCCATTACGATGAAGCCTCCACAGAAGAAGGCTATGAAGAGGCTAATGATGTTAATCGCCCCAGGCAGCAAAAAAACAGTCAAAGGGAGAACAGGCCAAACCCCAATCTACCTCCATGGCCTCAGCCCATTTGTCTAAGCTGTGGGGGAAGCCACCTCAGGGCATCCTGCAAGTTCAGGAATGCCATTTGTCTAAAATGCCAGAGGAAGGATCATTTAGCCAGGATCTGTCAAGCAGGAAAGACTTTCACCCAAAAGCCTCAGACAACCCAACATTTCAAAAACAAGTTGAAGACTGTTTTACCTGCTATCAAGCCAAGCTGACTAACAAAGGCTCTAACAAAATCAGTGTTTTTGTTTCTATAGAAGGGGAACCTTGCAGGATGGAGGTTGACACAGGCTTAGCACTGTCCATCATTTCATGGAGCACCTTGAAACAACTATTCCCAGAATGGCTAAGAAGAAGCTTCACGGCTGCTAGTTAACCCTACGTGACTACTAAGGCAGAACCATCCCAGTCATCGGAAAAGGCAAGTTTTTTGTTCAATTTCAAAATTTTAAAGGTCACTTGCCTTTAGTGGTAGTGGATGGTGCCCTCCCTAGCCTGTTGGGGTTAGACTGGTTCCCTGCCCTTGGCCTCCATGTAAGTGGAATCCACTCTATTACAAATGCTGAAGTGGACACCTTGTTTAATGACTATGCTGATGTGTTCAGCGAGGGGCTGGACTGTTATTCAGGAACCCCAATATCTTTCAACTTGGATCCTCAGGCAGTAACAATCCGTTTAAAGCCTCGAAGGGTACCTTTTGCAATCCGCCCCAAATTAGACATGGAGCTTGACAAATTAATTAAACAGGGTGTATTAGAGCCTGTGGACTTCGCAAAATGGGAAACCCCAATAGTGACACCCCTGAAGAAAGATGGTAGCCTAAGAATCTGTGCAGATTACAACATCATTGAATAAATATTTACAAATCAGCGCTTATCCAGTCCCTGTTATCCAGCACCTACTACATTTTTTTGAGCCAGGAACCATTTTCGCAAAATTAGACATGTCACAGGCCTATCAACAGTTCCCTGTTGATGACACAGCCACTGAACTACAAACTATTGTAACGCACAGGGATGCTTTTAAATGTAGGCACCTCCAATTTGTCATAAGTGTGGCCCCAGGGATTTTCCAATCTTTAATGGAAAGACTTCTTCAAGGATTAGCAGGTGTAATTCCGTATTTTGACGATATTTTAATATCTGCCCCTGACAAGTCTCAATTACTGCAAAGAGTCAGACAAGTCAGACAAATCCTCGATCATTTCAGGAAGCATGGTTTTAAGCTAAAAAAAGAGAAGTGCACTATTGCTACCCCATAGGTAGAATTTTTGGGATACAGAATTGATGCCTCTGGTATTCACCCAATCGAATCCAAAGTAAGGGCTATTCACAAGGCACCCACACCAACTAACAAAACTGAGCTACAGGCCTTTTTAGGACTTCTTAACTTTTACGCTTCATTTTTGTCACATAAAGCTTCCATTGCAGAGCCTCTGCACAGACTCTTGGATAAGCAATCCCCCTGGCACTGGGGACCTAAGGAAGCCCATGCTTTCCATGTAGTCAAATCATTGCTCACATCCGATGCTGTTCTGATCCAATTTAATGAGCATTTACCTTTAGTTTTAGTAGCAGATGCTTCTCCTTTTGGCATAGGTGCTGTTTTAAGTCATAGACTGCCTAATGGTTCTGAGGCACCCATTGTCTTTTTCTCCAGAACTTTTTCCCCAGCTGAGCACAACTATAGCCAAATTAACAAGGAGGCTTTGGCTGCAGTTGCTTCTGTCAAAAAAATCCCATGACTTTCTATATGGACACTATTTCGAGTTGGTTACGGATCACAAGCCTCTGTTAGGCCTTCTGTCAGGCGATAGACAAACTCCTCAGATTTTGTCTCCAAGGATGACCAGGTGGATTTTATTTCTGGCTGCCTATCCTTATACACTGGTTCATTGAGCTGGCAAGAGTCTCTGCCATGCTGATGCTCTTAGTTGCTGCCCCCTGCCTGTTCCTGTGAAGGATCCTGCACCAACTAATGCTGTGTTTCTGATCAACAATCTCAAACTTCCCATCACCGCCCTTGATATCACTGCCCACTCTGCCAGGGTCAAGGTAATTGCCCAAGTCCTTGACTGGGTGGGAAGGGGGTGGCCTGCAATTCCTTATGCTCCTGAATTCGTGCCTTTCAAAACTCGCCAGCAAGAACTGTCTTCTTTGCAAGGCTGTTTACTTTGGGGAACTAGGATAGTTATCCCTTCCAAGTTGCAAGCCTCAGTTTTAAAGGTCCTGCATGAAAGGCATCCTGGCATTGTCAGAATGAAAGCCCCAGCTCGCAGTTATGTATGGTGGCCGGGCATGGAAGCTCAGATTACAAGTTGGGTGAATGTTTGTCAGCCATGCCAAGTTACCAGACCTGCTCCACCCACATCTAATCCAGGCAGGTGGGAAGATTCTGGGACCCCTTGGTCCCAGTGCATATTGATCTGGCTGGCCCCTTTCACGGGCGTACATTCCTGGTGATGGTTGATTCTTTTTCTAAATGGGTAGAGCTGACTTGATGACCACCACAACTTCAGAAGCCATCACTAAGGCTCTATCTAGGATATTCTCTACTCATGGCCTCCCTGACACTATCGTGTCTGATAACAGCCCCCAGTTTACTTCCTGTGAGTTTGAGGTCTTCCAAGCTAACCTGGGAATCAGGCACATACTTACAGCTGCTTTCTATCCTGCCAGTAATGGCCTGGCTGAAAGAGCAATCAGATCTACTAAGGAGGTCCTGGAAAGGCTTGGGCCCATAGTTTGGTACTCTAGGCTTGCTAAGTATCTTCTAACCCAGCACACAACTCCCTGTGCCACCACTAATAAGTCCCCCGGCATGGGTAGATGTCTGAGGACTACTTTAGACAGACTCCATATATATTATGCCCCGGTCACGCCCCTAGGATCAAATAGCCAGGCAAGGGAGTTCACTGAAAATGACCAGGTCTATGCCCGGAATTATGCATGTGGATGCCTGGGAAGATTGTGGTGGTAACCGGTCCTAAGTCTTACAGGTTCCAACTGCAAGACGGACGCACCTGGCACTGCCATATCGATCAACTTAGAAGGCATTGGAGTTCATCTGCAGATGGCCCTCAAGACATTCCTGCAACAGAGAAATCACCAGCGCCTGAAGAAATTTCCCGTGAATCTGACAGGAACGCAAACCTACCTGAGCAGCCACCTGTCCCTTGCCCAGAGACGCCTGAAGCTGAGACGCCAGCTTCGTCAGCACCAGAAGTTGCACAACAAGCAGAAAAGTTCCTTCCAGCAGCAGCTTCGTTAGAACCTAGAAGATCTGGCCACCTGCGCAAGTGCCTGAGTTATCTGAAGGACTACGCATGCTCCGTTCTGGGGGAAAGGAGTGTGGCGTTCAGAAAAGACTAAGCTGAAGTCTTCACTCCCACTGGAAACACGGACCGTTCCTATTGGCTGATGCCGTTTGACAGCCGGCTATAAAAAGGAGCTGTCAAATGGCATCAGCTGTTGTCTGCCAGCTGGCTGCCTTGTTAATGTGGCAGCTGCGGCAACCCTTTATTGTTACAATAAAGTAAAAGCTGAAATTTGCTCCGTGTTTGCCTCAGGTAATTCCGCCGCTCTGCAACATTAGCCTTCTCAAATGCTTCCTGGAATAACAAGAGGATCATGTGATACTGCTGAAATTTTTCCCTGGAGTGTATAACATACAAGTAGAACAGTGGTGGGATTCAAAAAAATTACTACCAGTTCTGTGGGCGTGGCTTGGTGGGCATGGTAGGGGAAGGATACTATAAAATCTCCAGTCAGAGGTGGTGTTTGCCAGTTCTCTGAACTACTCAAAATTTCTGCTACTGGTTCTCCAGAACTGGTCAGAACCTGCTGAATACCACCCCTGAAGTAGAATTGCTCTAATCTCATGGTTATGGAGCTTTACTGAGTTTGCTTCTCTATCCTGTTCCTTCTCGGGGTTCTTTTTTCATAACCCAGTTTTTTTAAAGGCAATGGCACCTTCCCAAAAATTCGCTATATTTGGAAACTCGCACTTGCATATTAGACTTAGTTTTTCTTTAGTCTTACTTCCATTCCCAAGAGTTAGTCTGCCTACTAAGGTCTTGATCTTACTCAGATCTTTGGAGCCCTATAATAGTTTCCCACCTCATGAGCCTCTGCTTACTTATCACTCAGGATGTGTTGTCACCCTTTGCAACACATTGACTTTTATAATTGGGGTCAGTTACAGCCACTTGGTGCTGACCTTGACTGCAAGGTATGTGCTCTTAGTCTTAGTCTCTGTTTCTCTGTTTATAGTCACTGGGCAGTTTCCTCCTAACTGTCAAGGCATCTGCTGCTAGATTCTGCTGTTGTTGGTACTGTCTATTAAAACTGTTCCTACTACCTGCTTTTGTTTTTCAAGTCTCCAAAACCTTCAAGCTTCCTAATCTTCAAGCATAGGGAGAGTTCAGGGAATTCTTTGCAAATGAGGAGAGAGCACTAGCCTAGGCGAACAAGCAAGTAAATGGATAAAGCTGTGCTACAATTATAGTTCATCTCAAATAGTATGAGTCGATGCCTCTGCCACCTTGTTTATATGCAAATATAATTGGTCTAGTGATTTTTCTATGGATAAAAAAGATTGTGGAAAAACATATAATTCCAGACTAGAAGAAATTTTGCCCAAACAAAAGGTAAAACAATGTAGAAGTATGAAGGCCTATATATTCCTTGTACTAGAATTATAGCTCCCCACCCTCTTTGGTGATTAATTCTAATATATCTAAAACTTTTCATATTAAGAATTCATAATGTCACTTCCATTGGAAACATTTCATTCTAAAGGCTCTGCCGAGACTTATCCTTTGCTTTAAAGCCAAATACTTTATAGCCTTTACCATTTATCACCAGTAAAACTGCACTGCAATTTCTTTCTATTTGAAGTGAGCATATTCCATCATAGCATTTGCCATTTCATTTGGGAATGCTATGGGGAAAAAACTAGCTTCTCTTCAGGGCCGTTCAAAATGACTGTGACATTTCAAGCTTGTACAGAAGACATCTTACCAGTTCCAAATGAAGTGACTCTAAGGCTTCTTAAGGGATATTATCATTTTCATTCACCCATACTTCTTTTTGGCCTTAGCTTTTTCATTATATTGTAGCGTTGGATAAAAAAAGGGATAGCTAGTTTTGGCATTTGTAGGAAATGTAAATGTTATTCTAATTAGATTTCAGCCCAGAATTTAATACTCAGCTTGGTTTGTACAAGACAAACTTTCCTTTGGTATCTTTGTAGTTTAGTAAATAATCATAAATAAGATTATTAAATTTAGCTAAAACAATATCCAATTACTGTTAAAACAACTAATAAATATTTTGATCATATTTTTCAATGTATTTCCTTTCCTCTGTTGTAACTCTTTCAGGTATATTTGATCTTGAAGATAGTTTCAGACCAGTAGATACAGATGGAGTGAAACTTGATCCACTACTTCCTCCATCAATTTTGTACTTACAACGTATTATAGCAAGCTTCAGTATACTCAATAAAATTGTATCTCCAAAGCCAGAATGTTAATTATTTCCTCAAATAAAAAACCCATTAGCCCTGTCAGCTCTAGTATATTACAATTGATTTGATGGCCAATCTAATTTTTTCAAACATTGCTCAACAACTGATTTTTCAACTCATAGCACAGCAAGCTTACATTTATTTAATTTTTCTTAAATTAGTTATTCTTTATACACATTGTCTTTCATTGCAATTAGATTTAGAATATACCATTATATTTCTGTAACTAGGATCTCCACAGACCCCCTCAATTTTACAGTAGTATCTTATCTGGAATTCTAGCTTTGAGATTGACTTAGCAGGAAGTACTGTAAGAAATTGTTGAATTCTCTTTTACACGTAGTAGAAAGAAAATGAAAATAAATTATTTTATTTATTTGAGGGTAAATTATGTGAGGTTTTGGTAAATTTTTACCAATGGGGATGAGCCCTCAAAGCACGCTCAGCCATTGGTCAGCTATTTTACAACTATTTTGGAACTGTAACAAGATAAGCTATCAACTTTATAACCACATAAGTAGATAAGAGTTTTTCCAGGATGATCTGTGTCCTACCTGATCCTTCAGGCTCTTCCACTGGTAAAAGTTTAATAGATTAAGAATAAGTATTAAAAAAAAACTAAAGCAGCACTCAAATCTGAGGATTAGCATTCTTTCATTTCTTCTATTTACTTTTGCTGAATATTTTATGAGATATTTCATTTCTTGAGATAGAAGCTGGTTCATTTTCTTTCTTTGTGTGTCTGCTCACAAATAAAATGTTGCTGCAGAGTGTGTTCTGTGTTATTCTGCTAACTTTCCTTTTCTAATTAAATAGTTTTTACAATGATAGCTTTTTCTGTGGATGTTCACATAGAAAGAAATAACTTTAATCACTGAGTAGGGTTGGCCCATGCATTCCAAGCCACAGGCTTGCCTGTATTACCCTGTCATTATCTGCCATTCTTTCTTTCAGAGCAGACATATTAGTACAATATTTGATCAAGAATGGTGCTGGTCTCCCTGCTGAAAAGCTCTGAACATTCCTTTCTCCCTGGATCTCAACAGACCAAGTAGTGCCTTTAATTGTGGACAAGTAAACATTTGTCTGATGGCTTGAGAATTTTGTAACTGAAATGAAACAGAAGCTGTCACCACAGGTGGGTTAACAGCTGCTGCCAAGTATCTCTTCATCTTTCAATCTTAAAGAAATGCCACATAGGAAAGAGGATAATTTTCCAAGTCACAGATGCTGGTGAAACAGTGGGAGAAATGAAATGTTTTACATGAAATTAAATTACTAATAATATGCATTAAATGCAGTGATGAAGTAGTATTCTTCCTCTAAAACACACTTATCTTCCCATTTGCCCCACTAATGGGTACCCACTGTTGCCTTTTCCTATTAAGGAAATGCTTATTAATTATAAAAAAAACACATCAACTTGTAAATCATCAACCCCGCCACCTCCAAACAAATGCAGATCTTTGCTTCTACTATTCCACTTGCTCAGACTGAAACAAAAACAAACAAAAAACATCAGGAAAACAATTAGGCAATGGAGTAAATCTGCCAATGGTTGTTTTGCAGGCTTTGATGTTAACTTTATTTTTTTACCAATGCAGTTCATATTTATAGACATTTAAATTTTATTTCTCATAATGAATGCAATTCAGTCCATTGCTCTATTTTAATATTGGCTGTTTGCAAGTTTTTGACATGAAAGAACAAATGTAGTCTTTCTTCTGCAGCAATGTGTGCTTCTAATGTCAGCAACTTTCAAATCAGTGGGAACGTCATTACATATATCTATTAAAAATATAACTATTTTTAACTAGTTACCAAGAAATAAAACTTTACACAGACTACAACGGAGCTATATTTTCCCATTTTAACTATTACATTCAAATTATTACCCTACCATAAACTAATTAGAATGCAATGAAAGTGGACAAAAAGTTCAAATTGTCCAGAACAACAATGCTGCAATATTGAACATGATAACCAGCTGTCTCAACATTTAATCATACAGTTCAGATATTGCATTTATTCCTGTAAAGATTGGATATATCCAATTTTAAAAATTATTCTTCAAGGTTTTTTTTCTTATCACACCTATCATTCTCTCAAACCCGTGTACCAGGCAATTACTTTTCACGAGAAAATACTTCTGCTTTATTTTAGCTAATCTCATTTTTAGCTTCTATTTTTTATCTGTCATGTTCATCTTGTCTTTAATCTCTGACCCACAGGTTCAGATCATTTATATTGATTTGATACCTTGCTTTCTGTCCACATATATTCTAGAAAGTAATATAATTCTAGATAGTAGGATTCAAAGAAAAGAAAAGTGAAAAGGTACCCCATTAGTAAGCATGGAAGGATGTTAAAATTCATTCATGCAAAGCTTTCAGCATTCATAATATTCATTTCTCCTCACCAGTTGCCACCTTTTTGCCCAGTCTCTTTTAGTCAATCAATCAGCTCATCCCATTTTCTTCTGAAAGTGCTTAAACAGAACATTCCTTTCTTTAAAACATGATCACCTAATTTTTTTGAGCAAAGGGATAGATATTTTGGGGACAAGGAGACTAATTTGGCCACCACAGAAAGTAACCTTATCCTGAGCATGCATGTTTCCAGAGCCTCTTAATCTCAATCACAAATACAACTTCCTTTAAAATCAACGCCAATAATACATATGTAGCTTTTTGTGCAACCTGGGGTCTTACTGAACACCAGTGCTTTGAGCATAAAACTGAGGAGACTGGGAAAAGCATGAAAAGCTTAGGAGTTCCATAGGAAGCCCCTGGACCTGGACCTCAAAAATTTCTTATTTTCAGCATATTGATTGATCAATTATGTCTTGTTAAGATGTTGTCTATGATGATCTGCCCCTATCCTAGTGCTTCATATCTTCCAACAATGTACCTATTACAGTTAATCTTCAACTTACAACCACAATTGAGCCCAAAATTTCCATTGTTAAGCAAAACAGGTATTAAGTGAGTTTGTTTAACAACCTTTCTTGCCATAGTTATTAAGTGAATCATTGTGGTGATAGTAACTTAGTAACACAATTGTAAAGTGAACCTGGCTTTCCCATTTATTTATTTTATTTTTATTTATTTTTATTTGTCAATCGCTTGCAATATAATAGGTATAAGTATAAACATGAGTAAGAATACATGAAATAGGTATGAATAAATGGGGACAATAGGACAGGGGCGGTAGGCATGATTGTGTACTTATGCATGCCCCTTACAGACCTCTTGGGAATGGGGTGAAGTCAATAATGGATAGTTTGAGGTTAAAGGAGTGGGGGGTTGAGGATGTAACAACAGAGTCAGGTAGTGCATTCCAGGCATTGACCACTCTGTTGCTGAAGTCATACTTTCTGCAATCAAGTTTGAAATGGTTTACACTGAGTTTGTATCTGTTGTGTGCTCTTGCATTGTTGTGGTTGAAGCTGAAGTAGTCATTGACTTTGTTGTGAGAAATCCCATTGCAAACAATTGCTATAGCATGCTAGTCATGCAACATTGGTATTAGACCTGAAAGAGTATTGATATAGTGTAACTGGTCAGTATCTTTAGTTGCTGATGCTCATTAAAAAATAAACAAACATTCCTGCTTTTTTTCCTGAATCTTTCCCCTCATGAAAGAGGTTGAAACTGAAGTAATCATTGACTGGTAGGACATTGTAGCAGATAATTTTGTGTACTACGCTTAAGTCCAACTGTAGGCGGAGTAGTTCAAGATTGTCCAAGCCCAAAATTTCAAGCCTGGTGATATAGGGTATTCTGTTGTGAGTAGAGGAGTGTAGTATTCTTTTTGTGAAATACTTCTGGACTCGCTCAATTGTATTAATGTCCGATATACAGTGTGGATTCCAGACAGATGAGTTGTATTCGAGTATTGGTCTAGCAAAGGTTTTATATGGCCTAGTTAGCAATTCTATATTTCCAGAGGATATTTCCTTTTTAGTTTACAAAACGTAAGGACATAACCCAGGGCACTGCAACCACCATAAATATGAGCCACTTGCTAAGCCTCTCAATTTTCACCCAGTGACCATGGGGATGATGCAATGCCATGCAAAATATGAAAAAACAGTCAAAAGTCACTTTTTCAGTGCTCTTGTAACTTTGAACAGTCTCTAAATGAAAGGTTGTAAGTCAGGGACTACTGGCACCATTTACCTCTTCTCTTAAATTTAGCATATTCAAGGAGAAATGCTTACCTTCCCTTTTTTTCATTAGTTGGAAAATTGGTGTTTAGCTACATTTGCTAGTCTGCTTTAAATGCAGGTAAAATAACTTTAAAATGGAGTGATTAGAGAGTGAGCTTTACATTTTGTTTGAAATTTGACAGAAATGTAAAAGATAGAGATTGCAAGCCTTTATAATCACAACACAACTACTTTGACTAATTATCTGGTTGCTTTATTTTTTATGAATTTATTTTAGAAAAAGTCATTTTACGGTGATTACATAATGCTGCTGTATTGCACGACCTCCTGAACAAGATAATATACACTACAAAATCTAATCAACAACTACTTAGCAGCAAATAAAAAAAGCTCTAATCCTTTGCTATTGTCTGAATTTTGAACCCCAGATATAATATTCCTACTTCTAAACAGTGTAAGATCACATGCTAATTATATTCAAAAGAAGGAAGATGGGATTCATGATCCCCATGGATACAAAGGATTTTAGTTAAAACTAAATAAAAGGAAACGAGGATTATGAGCCACAGAAAATAGTGACTTACCTCATCCTATCACATTCTTTTCAGGATGTGAGCGCTTCTGATGAAAGAGTCAAAATAAACACACAGAAACCCAGTAAACCTGTCCCATTTACAAGAGCAACAATTCTGGGAATCCTGGTTAAAAACTCAGCTTTAGATAATACAATTGTTAAAACAAAATTCTCTAAATAAAGCTAGCTGGTCCATACAAAGGCAGATGATTTTGCAGCTCAGTGGCTTAAAAGGGTTATATGGTATAGTCTCAAGGCCTTAGATGAGAAAGGATTTTCTCTGATGATTGTGTGGCAGGATGAATCCCTTTAATTAACATCTCAACTCTGTATGTGTCTGAACCAGTTCATATCCTTAACTTAAAAAAGCATGTGGCAGTATAGTTACAAGATGATAGTAACAGTAACTTGGTAGCATAGCAAAGATGTTGTCATCTTGTGGGACCAAGAAAGTATGTCTTTTCTGGCACAGCCTCTATCCTCTCTTCCTTTAGCATCATCCCAGACATTCATATGTAGCCAGACTCTTAAGCCAGTGTTTGTAGCCCTATAAGTAAAATACTTTGATTTAAAAGGCATTATAAAAGACAATTATTGAATCTAGACAAAGCTAGCTGAACTTTGAAACCTGAAGGACTAAATGCTCATAGGATTCACTGCTTTCAGTGGTATCTAACTAGAAATAACTTAATCTACAAGGACTATAATATTATACAGTTAAGAAAAATATTGAAAGATCTCATAGATTAGCTTGAAAATATCATTGAAATTTGACCCATTCCCAGAATGAAAGAGACATCCTATTTTCATACATTTGCAGATGCTTACTGCCCCTTTTTATATGCTACAAACTTGAGAAGGTAAGAGATAGAGGCATGAGTAACCAGTGGAAGGACTAGTCTCCAAACTGATATAACTTCCATGATTTTTTCCAGTATGCAGAAGGGAATCTTCTGAACTTCTAAACATGAGTCCAATATATAGAATCCAACATATGGTTCATCTATTCAGAATATTATACATTACAAGTTGGAAAACTAATAAAAAAAAACAAGCAGAGGGAAAAAAATAGCCATCAGAAATAAACAGATATAACTGACAAAATGATGAGAAATTCTCTGGAATGAGAGAGATTCATTTCTGTGTCTTTCCTAGGTAATAAATCACAATCCTTCCATTTTGGCTCAGTCAGCTTGAAAACAAATGGCTTGTGGCAAATGCTTGTTCTCTGTATATGATATCTACTATTTGTTATTTCAAAAAGTAACTGGAGAGGAAAGGACCAATCCTTTGATGACATTCTCTCCAAGCAATTGCCAGGATAAGTCTCAGCAGCCTCCTGTCACCACAAAAATGCTTGGCCTAGATCAAATGAAAGTTGGTGTTAAGGGAAGCCTGTTTACCAGACTTTATTAAGCCACAGGAACAGGCAGGCTAATATGTCTATATTATAAGGCAGACAATACCTTTCAGAATCCAAACAAAGACATTCCTATTAAGAACCCAGACTCAGCTGTTTGCTAGGGAACAGAAGGTGTTAGCTGAGAATGTCAGTGCCTGCAAGGAAACCTATGATGCCCTTTAAATTTATATCCTCCCCCATCACATCTCACTAAGTACATAGCACCTTCTTTCTGTCCATCCTCTTAAGGGCTACCACTGCGTACATGCTGTGATCCAAGACTGATAAAAACATAGGCATTATAAAACTTACAAAGAGTGGGGCTTTTTGTCTCAACATTTAACAAATCAGCATTTACTAAAAATAACTCCTGCCAACTGAGAAGGCTTCAAACTTGAATAAATGAACCCAAGCTGGTGTCCTGGCTATGAGTCAAACATAAAAGGCTTTTTTAAAGTAGCATTATTCCCCCGGAGGCTACATCACATACATATAGAGAGAATTCAGCCTTTCATCATTTTTTACATTTAATATATCCATAAGTTACAGCAATACAATAGGCTAAGGACCAGCTACCTCGATTCTTGTTTTGATGGCAGAAAAAAAATCAGTAAAATTGCAGAATAGATGAAGCAGAACACTTACTGTATCTGCTAAAAATTAATTGGCTCCTGGCTGACAGTGGGTTCAAATATACTACTATTCCAATGTGAATAACAACCAGTTTCTACCCTGTGCATTGGCTTGAGCCATCTGAACCAGAGGTGGTATTCAGCAGGTTCTGACCAGTTCTGGAGAACCAGTAGCTGAAATTTTGAGTAGTTCGGAGAACCAGCAAATACCACCTCTGACTGGAGATTTTACAGAATCCTTTCCCTGCCACACCCACCAAGCCACACCCAGAAATAAATGAATTTGAATCCCACCAGTGATCTGAACCAAAGAGCATTCATCTTCCATTACTGGGATTTTTCTAAACCAGATATTGCTGGTCTGCGATTCTCATATTCTTTTAACTATTCCAGTGCTGCAGTTGTTAGAATTTAGACTATAACAAAGACCCAAATTATATATTTAATTTTCATAATATTGGAAAACTGCATGACAATATTTTTAGGTCAAAGCAAGCAATGTCCAAAACTGCATGATTCTAAGTGCTATTTTCATGAAATAATTAAAAAGGACAAGGTGATGAAGTCATGGATTAAAATCCCACACCCCTCTATGTACAAGTGATGTCAAAATACTGTCTGAATGATGATACCCACCAACTTGGTTCCTTTGGCTCCCCACCATGAACACCCCTCACAAATCTCTTTTAATTATCCTACTGCAAAGCCACATTTCTTCCAACCATGCTTGTGCTTTACATTTTTCTTATCCAATTAGACAACTTAATTTTTTTTCCTGTTAAAATCATTTCAGACCACTGCTTAAGTATATTTAGATCTTGTTAAATTTTCATCTAAAATACTGGTACTTCTTCCACTTTTGTATTCTCTGTACTTATTATTTTATTCATAAAATTTATAAAATTTAGCTCTATCAAAGAAGGAAGCAAAGTTGGTCTGGCATGACCGATTTGGAATAAATGATTCTGACTCCTGTTAATTCTAGCCTGACTATCCAAATGCTCATAAACATGCTACCTGATAATCTTGTCTAGGAAGAATATCAAGCAAATAGTGAACAGGTGAAAATTTCTGGCCAATCTCTGTTGGATCCAGAAACAAATGATCTTTCTAAATGATCTTTTAAACTTGGGAAAGAGAATCTGGATGCATGATTTTGTTCAATGTCTCCAGTGAAAGAAGAAATTGCTCTTCAACAATGTTCCACTAAGAGGGCATTCCATTAGCAATGAAAGGAGGAGGAGGAGAAGGAGAAGGAGGAGGAGGAGGAGGAGGAAGAGGAGGAGGAGAAGAAGAAGAAGAATTAAAATTAAAATTAAAATTATTTTATTGGCCAAGTGTGATTGGACACACAAGGAATTTGTCTTGGTGCAAATGCTCTCAGTGTACATAAAAGAAAAGATACATTCGTCAAGAATCAAGAATAATAAGGTAACACTTAATAATAGTCAAAGGGTACAATAAGCAATCAAATCATACTAGGAAACAACAGTCAAAATAAATTGTAACGATGCAAGCGACAAGGTTACGGTCATACAGTCACAAGTGGGAGGGGATGGGTGAAAAGGAGTGATTATAAGATAAATAGGAATAGTAGTGCAGACTTTGTAAATAGTTGGACAGTGTTGAGGGAATTATTTGTTTAGCAGAGAGATGGCATTCGGGAAAAAACTGTCCTTGTGTCTAGTTGTTCTAGTGTACAGTGCTCTATAGCGTCATTTTGAGGGTAGGAGTTGAAACAGTTTGTGTCCGGGATGTGAGGGATCTGTAAATATTTTCACAGCCCTCTTTTTGAGTCGTGCTGCATACAGGTCCTCGATTGAAGGCAGGTTGGTAGCAATTGTCTTTTTGCAGTCCTAATTATCCTCTGAAGTCTGTGTCTATCCTGTTGGGTTGCAGAATCAAATCAGTTATAGAGGTGCAGTTGATAGACTCAATAATTCTTCTGTACAATGCTTATTTATTTATTTGTTTGTTTCGTCAAGCAATTATAAGATAACAGGTATAAGTATAAATATAGTTATGGATACATGAAATGGATACATATAGGAAAATAAAAAAGAAACAATAGGACAGGGATGGTAGACACGTTGGTGTGTTTATGTACACCCCATACAGACCTCTTAGGAAAGGAGTGAGGTCAATAGTAGACAGCCCAAGGTTAAAGTTTCTGGGGTTTGGGGAAGAAACCACAGAGTCAGGTAGAGTATTCCAGACATTGACCACTCTGTTGCTGAAGTCGTATTTCCTGCAATCAAGTTTGGTGCAGTTTACCTTGAGTTTGTATCTGTTGTATGCTCTTGTATTGCTATGGTTGAAGCTGAAGTATTCATTGACAGGTAGGACATTGCAATGTATGATTTTATATACTATACTTAGATCAGACTGAAGGAGGCATAATTCTAGATTTTCTAGGTCTAGAATTTCAAGTCTGGTGGCATAAGGTATTCTGCAACGAGTAGAGGAGTGGAGAACTCTTCTTGTTAAATATTTCTGGACTTTCCCAACTGTGTTAATATCAGATACGTAATGCGGGTTCCAGACTGATGAGTTGTATTCAAGTATTGGTCTAGCAAATGTTTTGTATGCTCTAGTTAATAGTGTGATATTACCAGAGAAAAAGCTACATAGGATTAGGTTAACAACTCTTAATGCCTTCTTGGCTATGTCATTACAGTAGGCTCTAGCACTTAGATCATTAGAGATGAGAACTCCAAGGTCCTTGACAGAGTTTGGATCATCAACAAGGTCTTGACTATTCAGCCTGTATTTTATTTTCTGATTTTTTTGCCAATATGTAAGACAGAGCATTTATTTGTTGAGATTTGAAGTTGCCATTTGTTTGATCATTCTGATACATAGTCGAGGTCTTTTTGAAGGGTATCAGTATTGTCTGTGGTGTTGAATAGCTTTACATCATCAGTGAAGAGAACACAGTTGCTCTTAATATGATCACAGAGGTCATTTATGTAGAGTATGAAGAGAGTTGGTCCTAGAACACTGCCCTGGGGGACACCACTGTTGACAGGTATAGTATTTGATAGGATGCTCCCAATTTTGACCATTTGTTGTCTGTTTGACAGGAATGCTTCTATCCAGTTATGCAAGTGTCCAGAGATACCGTAAGATTTTAGTTTTAGGCGTAGTTTGTTGTGTACCACTGAATCAAAGGCTTTACAGAACTCTATGTAGATTGTGTCTATTGCTTTGCCCTGATCGAGTTGTGTCATCCATATGTTTTTGCAGTGCAAGAGTTGCAGATTACAGGATAGTTTTTTCCTGAAACCAAATTGTTTATTGGAGAGTAGGTTGTTTGTCTCTAAGTGGAGGATAATGGATTGGTTAATAATTGATTCCATGGTTTTACAGGTGACACAGCATAAGGAGATTGGTCTGTAATTTTCAACTAGGCTGGGGTGTCCCTTTTTGAAGATGGGGATGATCATGGCTTGAGACCAAAGGTTTGACAAGGAGCTGGTCCTGAAAGATTTTTCAAAGATTATGCTTAGAGGTTTGGCTATGGCAATGGATAGCTTTTTAAAGAAGTAGGCACATATTCCGTTCGGTCCAATAGATAGAAATGGTTTTAGATTGCGTAGTGCTTTTTCAATGTTGTCTTCTGCGAAATCAGTATGTATTCGATCATTGTAGTCATCTGTGGTTCGACTAGGAAATACTAGGCATTAACAAATACTGAGGCAAAGAATGTGTTAAAGAGGTTGGCTTTAATGGTGTCATCGTTGCAGTCTTTACCATTTGGTCCTTTCAGGGGCGGGATGGAACTTGAATCTTTTAGTTTGTTGTTTACAAAATTGTAGAAACTGTATGAACAGCTCCTTGGGCAATTTGAGCTTTCTGAGTTGGCACAGAAAGAACATTCTTTCTTGTGCTTTTTTGATGACGTTTTTGATGTTAGGTGTCCATTTTAGGTCTTGTGATATGATAGAACCTAGAAATTTGAAGGTTTCTACTGTTGATACTGTGTTGCCTAGTTTTGTAACAGATGGTAGTATGAGAAAGTTTCTTCTAAAGTCTACCACCATTTCTAGGGTTTTGAGTGTTTCTTTCCTAGGGTTTTCAGTTCCAGATTGTCCCGGTTACACCACAAAGCAAGTTGTACAGCCTCCTGTCTGGATGAGGATTTGTCGTTTTCTCGAATGAGACCAATCACTGTTGTATCATCTGCAAACTTCAGTATTTTAGCAGATGGATCATTTGAGATGCAATCATTGGTATATAGGGAGAAGTGAGAAAGCACACAGCCTTGAGGGGGCTGTGCTAATTGTACAGGTGTCAGGTGTGATTCTGCCTAGCTTCACTTGCTGCTTTCTGTCTGTTAGGAAGCTTATGATCCACTTACAAGTGTGTTCAGGTACCGCTAGGTGGTTTAGTTTAGTTAGAAGAATGTCTGGAATGATGGTAATGAATGCTGAACTGAAGTCTACAAAGAGGACCCTTACGCAGGTATTTGGAGATTCGAGGTGTTGTAGGATATAGAGCCATATTAACAGCATCATCTATTTGCTCAGTATGTATAGTGCATGGGATCTAACAGTGGATCCATGATGGTTTTCAGGTGGGACAGCACTAGCCTTTCAAAGGCTTTCATAACTACAGATGTTAGAGCAACTGGTCTGTAGTCATTCAGTTCCCTGATGGAGGGCTTAACTAAAGTTTCCATTTTAATATCATCCTTGGATTTAAATCATGAAAAATCAAGGATGCTGCAGATCAATTTAAGATGATGATGGTACTGGTACTGGTACTGAGGAAGATTATGATTATACAATAAAAAACTGAATAGTTTCACATACCTGGTAGTGAAATTGTAATAAAGATAGGAAATGAATTGAATGCATGAATATATTTCTCTACAATTCTCATCTGTATTAAAAACATTTAAAGCAAATTGTATGTGAGACTGAATGAAACATCAGATTTCAAAGCCATGTTTTGAAATTCTATCAAGCCATCCATTGTTTCCATATCACTTTGTGGTTAATGTCCCTTTTTCTGTCCTTCCCCCTCCCCCAAAGTTTAAAAGAATATTGGCATATTGCCAAAGGAGATGAGCTTTAAAATTAGTTGAAGTAAGGCTAGAATCCCTTACTCAGCACATTAATTGGTTACTATTTTATTGTATACTGTTGTACACTAAATTGTTCTGGGACATCAATCATGCAAGACTGATGCTTGGGATCATAAGCAAAGCTTATATCAAATCTAGAAACAGAGAAAACAATGGTTGTTTACTTCATGACACCTAACCCTAACCCTTATTATATATTTTTCCTTGAGTGAGATTTCATGTACATTGATTCAGACAATGCTCAGGATGTTTATCTATCTGCCTGTTACTTCCCCATGATTATAATTCAACATCTGCAATGTTTTATGACACTGCATTATATTTCTATTTCTATACTATATGCATTTTATCTGGTCAATTTTTGGTGATATTCATAATCACCACAGAACTGAGATAATATTCATAATTAAATTAGAGATGCTAATACTCTATTAAGAAACCTAATCTATATTTCATCTAAGTTTCCTCGCTCCAACTCTTCAAATTTGAAAGAAAAGGATGAATATTTCAGTAGCTTCCACTCTGGTGATATCACCATATTGTTAGCCATGACCCCTCCAATTTACAGGAAGAAAAACCTATTTTTCGGAACATTGCTTAACTATAAAAGGATTTTCAGTACCACATTTCAATCTGTGCAGCCACAGAATGACTTACACTGGAAGAGAAATAAATATAAATATATAAAATGCATTATATGACTGCAATTTATTAAAATTATCAAAGCTTTACATAAAGATTAGCCAAATTATACACAAGAAAGATCCAAAGGAAATGAACTAGTAAATTGTTAACCAGAAACTGTTTTCTTTATCCCATAATAAAAAATAGAGTTTATAAAAGAGATATCTGAGCAGAACTGAGCCATTAATCCAGTGCTTTGCTTGACTGACTATTTCTATATAATCTAGCTGATGTTTTTATTTCTACAGAAAGAATGCTGCACCCAATTCTTAGCATGGAGAAGTTTTAGGGTATCAATCCTTACCCAGTGTTATTTTGGAATGAAGACAGAAGAGACTAATGCTTTGTATGACATATTGTTTGTTTATACATCACCATATGAATATTTGAAGCAGTTCCAAAGTGCCCCCAAATCCTCCAGATCTGCCACTTCTATGGTAAATATCATTGTCATGTCTCTTTCAGCTGTTGCTTATTCATGCATAAAGGTAAAGGGTCCCCTCACACTGCCGTGCTAGTCGTTCCTGACTCAGATAACAGATAATCAGAGATAATCAGAGTTGGAAGAGTTGTAGGTCATCTAGTCCAACCCCCCACCCAAGCGGGAGACCCTACACCATTACTGACAAATGGCAGTCCAATCTCTTCTTGAAAGTCTCAAGTGATGGCGCTCCCACAACTTCCAAGGGCAAGCTGTTCCATTGGTTGATTGTTCTCACTGTCAGAAAGTTTCTCCTTATTTCCAGGTTATATCTCTCCTTGTTCAGTTTCCATCCATTATTCCTTGTCTGGCCTACAGGCGCTTTAGAAAATAGCCTTCCTCCCTTTGGCAGCCCCTCAAATATTGGAAGACCACTATGATGTCTCCCCTGGTCCTTCTCTTTACTAGACTAGCCAAGCCCAGTTCCTGCAACCATTCGTTGTATGTTTTAGCCTCCAGTCCCCACATCTCCATTTCTAAGCCAAAGGCCCAGCGCTGTCTGATGACGATTCCATGGTAATGTGCTGGCATGATTAAACGCTGAAGGCGGATGGAACACTGTTATCTTCCCACCAAGGTGGTGCCTATTTTTCTTCTTGTATTTTTACATGCTTTCACACTGCTAGGTTGGCAAAAGCTGGGAAAGTAACAGAAGCTCACTCTGTTACACGGTGCTTTCTGACCTTTCTGATCGACAAGCTTAGCACCTTAGCCACTGAGCCACTGCGTCTCCTTATTAATGCATATACATATGCATATACATATACTCATCAGGTTATTATCTTTCAAATAACAATAACAATACAATGCAAAGTATTTCTGAGCATCTTTTCTGTGCCATAAGCCATGACATCTTTTTCAATCTAGGCAATCATCTTTCATATATTTATTTTACAGTTATCACTTATTTTCTCTACATGACCAAACAAAATACTGCTTTATCATTTATTGGTACAAAATACTGTATTTGTAACATACATTCCCTTTTATTATTCAAGCCACATTCATTCATTTTTTACATCTAATTATTTCTTGTATTATCAAATATTATCAAATCTTTAGTCAATGTTCTACTAAGGTACAGAAATTCTTCTATTCGCTCTAATTTTTTGCCACTAATGAATAGGTAACTACCCAAAAACTAGATGGAAAGAAATCCAGTCCTTCAATGTAATGATTTAATCATCATACAAAAGTATGCACAAATTCACCCTTCTCACTAATGTTAATACCAATATTCTTTATAAATTTATTATAAACACATTAAACCTTCTTTAAACATACCTGCTCAGTGCTGAACCATTTTCTAAGCATTGTATTTATTTTTATTCATGCTTTATTTCCATTATGTTCCATTGCATTAGGAACCAATCTTTCTATTCATACAAAGCAGTTCATAATTCATAATAAGTCACTTTACTTACTTTCTATAAATCAAACAAGCAGAATATTTTTTTATTTCATTCATACAATTTTTAAAGACCTGCCATTTTCACCTCTTCTCCCTTTTCAGCCAGAATTCTATCAAATACCAAATACCAAGGATGCTTAACGAATTAATTCCCAGGTGGTGGGAAACAAAAAGAAAAGAGAAAAAAAACCAATAAATTTTTTAAACAGCTCAGTTTTTACAACCACCATTCAACCTTGGAATGATATTGATCAGCCCTTGAATTACACCAATGAAAAGTTCATAAGCAGAGTGAACAACATATCATCAACTGAGGACTGTAAATCCATGATAGCCTTGTCTTTTTTTCTTAAAATCTAAAGACATTGCTTTGCCCCATGCTCAATAAATCAATTATTTTTCATGTGAAAATAAATAACATTTTGGGGTATATATAATTCAAAATCTTACCCCAACCCTTAAATTATAATAATTTTGCCAGAACCACATTAACAAACTATGGATAATATACCAAAACAAGTTATTATGGATCAAACCCAAGTCACATGTCCAGGTAGTCCTTGACTTACCTGAACAAATTCATTTAATGACCATTCCAAGTTACAACAGCACTGAAAAAGTGATTTATGATCAGTTTTCACATGACCATTGTAGCATATCCATGGTCATGTGATCAAAATTAAGACACTTAGCAATTTACTCATACCTAAGATGATTGATTTTGTCCCAGTCACATGTTCCCCTTTTGCAACCTTCTAACAAGCAAAATCAATGGGGAACTAAGATTCAATTAACACCAGTTTGACTAATTTAACTACTACACTGTACCTAATCACTACAGTGATTCATTTAACAACTGTAGCAAGGAAGTTCATAAAATGGGGCAAACTCACTTCTTTCAATTAGCAACAGAAATTTTCAGCTCAATTGTGGATATAAATCAAGGACTACCTGTATAAGAACTATATTATTTAAAAATGATCATCCTCCTCAGTAATAAAAAATGCTGATTTTGTTATACCATATTTTGTCCTGATTAACTTGAATAGTAAAAAGGTTTCTTTGTTTATTATTTATTTAATTTTTATGCTACCTAACTTCCCTATTAGTTGACTCTGGGTGGCTTACAAGTTTTAAGATAGGTAGAAAACAATTAAAATATTAAAACTATATGGATTAAGATTTTTAAAACTACTATATATTTATTTAAAAATATAATATTGTTCTTTCTTTTTCAAATGAGAGGACATTAATTTACTAAGTATCTTTCCTTTGTGCAATTCAGTGTATATTGTGCATCAGGTATATACAGAAAATTAAGTTTTTCTTTACAGACTTTAAAGCTTTTTAGTCCAGAGGGTCTCCAACATCCTGTCCATCGACCGACACTGATCTGTGGCATGACAGAAAACGAGCTATGGAAAAAAGGAAAGCCCTTATCTGCAGGATGCAGGCAACATATGAAACCACAATCCCACAGGTCAGCAGAAAAACCTTCTCCCATGAAACTGGTCCCTGGTGCCCAAAAGCTTAGGGGCCACTGTTCTAGTTCCATGTAGTTGTCTTTTGTGGACACTCAAAAGTTCTTTAATTTTCCAAATGTTCTTTAGAGATTTTTCATATTTTTATATAATTTTATAACCTTGAATCTTTAATAATGATATATTGAAACACTAGCTTTTTTTTGGTAACAATTGATAGCGTTACCACATGATTGGATATTTCAATAGCACCTGTAGGATCCATATTACATTAATTTATTTCATCAGCGGAGATCAAGATACTAAAATATAATAAAGTTGAGAAAAAATTAGAGGTAGAGTGAATAAAAACTACAGTCATACAGAAAAGGAAATAAATGTCATTGTAAAAACTCCATTGTAAAAAATGTTTATGTGAATGAAATAAATTTAAATGTTTTAATATTACAATCTAGGAAAGGACATAAAACCTTATTAAAATATCTTAATTATATGATTCACAACTAAAGTAAAATATATTCAAGACACTTGTAAAACATTCCTTAGTTGGACTGTGCTAATTAATAAAAACTATTTTTTTAGAAATATTAATTATTGTTATTAAAAATATCTTTGAGCATCACATATTTTTTGTTCCAATTGTTTTGAAGTTTAGCTACAATGTCAGCAAATTTTGTGAGTTCTAGTCCTGTTTTAGGCATAAAAGGCTGAGTGCTAGCTTCCTCAATAATTCTTACAAATTTACCGTCATATTACCAAAAGCAGTAATTATAGTCTGATTATGTTTTTTTTTATATTTAATGCTACAGTTATTGTTCAAAATCCACAAGCTGATGCTCTAATAAATATTTACATTCTGTTTTGAATTTATGTTTTTTCCATGAAAATATTTTGCATTCTCATTAAACTTTATATTTCATATTAAATTTGATACCTCTTACTATCAAATTTATTATTTATGCTTTATTCCAAATTACTAAAACTGCATATTTTATTTGAGACTTCAATAATCATTCAACAGACAATTTTGTATTGTAGCTTCAAAATAATCTAAACCATCACAGCAAGTTCGTGCATGTCTAATACTTTCTCATTTGGTTCATTTGATGAAGCTGGTTCAGGAATTATCCAGTTATTAGATAATCTCAAGCGTTATGTTGCTATTTTTTAAAATGACATTTTCATATGTGAAGCTACCCTACACATGCAGTGTTACCAAATAGATGTTTTAGACATTGAAGTGTATTGTTTAATTTCCTTTCTGTTCACTGTGCATTTTCAGAATAGCTTTTTGAAAGCAAAGTGAGTTCACAAAATTATGCAGGACAACGCTAAGGCTTGTCAGAGTTGTCATTCTGTTTGTGGCTTAGATACTTTTAAGACACTTGATTAACTTTTCATGCTATAACAAAAGAAGGAAAAAGAAAAGAACAAATTTTCCTAAAGCTTGCAGCCAAGTTAAAAATACTCCAAATGTTGACTCCTTTGTACACTCTTACAACAAAGGGCATAAGGGCAAAACATTTGTTGTACAATAACACAACAAGAAATAAATAAAATGCAAATATCCTATGCTTAAATTCTATCCTTGTATACTCTGTAGATTGAATTCTTCAATGAGTCATATATTTTAATTGAAAATAAGTCAACAGCCAGCATTACACTGATGTGAGAGACTGTTCTCCTACAGTACTGAAGTGAAATAATCTAAGCCTTAGAGTAATGTTGAAAAACCATTCCATAGCAAAGGATTATAAAGTGTTTCTTCAAGTAATATTTTTGGAATTTTCTAGACATATTAAGATAATTAATAAATGAGATCCCAATCTGCCTCATCAGTTCTTATTATGATAAAAAGTTTGGATAAAATAATAATAACCAGGTATCCCTTCTCCTCTGCCTACTCCTCCTAAAGAACAAAGTTTTCTAACTCAGTAGTTTTTATAATATGTGTAAATACTTTGGCTTAAAAATAAAGAAGTGCTGTGAATGACAAAAAAATTCAAATGAACATTGTCCCATTCATAAGTGAAATTAATATTTTTTTCCTGATGGATTACCTTCAGTTTGAATTGGTTTTCACCCATACTGTACAATATTGATTCATAGAGAAATATTGTTTCATAGAGTAATCCTGAAAGTGGATGCTTTTTAATATTTCTCTACAAGATTGCATATTTCAATTAATTAATTGGAAAAGTATTTGCCAAGTATATTCTTCAGTTCTGTTGACACTGGCATTATACATAACATCAATATTTCCTCAGTGGAAAATTCTGTTAGCCATTTTGTTTTAAAACACAACCAGATTTTTAATGGACAGGGACAGCATTAAATTAATAAAAAAAAAACACAATATGATGAATATGATGTATTATCTGCTCTGATCCCAGTTTTTTGTATGTTTATTTTGTGTGCGTATTACCTCGATTCCCATATTTATTTCTCTGAGCAATCTTGATTTTCTGCTAATCCAAGATGATGAATAACATCAATATTAAGTAAATGAATACATTTTGAGATAGTCTGGGTTTGTGTTGAGAGTTTATTTTTCAAAAATGTACATGGATTGAATTTTAAAGGTTTTCTACCAACTTAATTTCACTGTAAAAATGATGCATGACTAATAAGCAAGTGGCAGCAATCTCAAATATATACTTTAATTTCATGGTGTGATACAGTGTTTTGCATAAATCACTTCAAATTATTCATGTTATTTATTTTATTTATATACCACAAATATTTTGCTATCTTATACCCAATATCTTTTATCTGGGTAAATCTCAGTCACTAACACTTGGTTAGAAGTAAGAAATAAAATACATTATTCAAAGCAGAGAAAGAATAAAAATGATGAGGTTGTTGCATCAAAGTGTTGGGCTTTCTTAGTTCTCCCCACCATGGTGTTTGGAGGTTTTTTTCAAGTTATAATCATCATTGCCAAATCTTAATCTATACATGTAGACTGGAATGTAGACATTTTCCACACACTAATGTATAAACATACATTTTCTTTGGTATTTATTTTAGCTATTTATTTTCTTTGAAACTGTCAGGGCATTCTGAAACGTGGTCTCTGCTGACAATAATTATCTTATTACTTCCTAGGCATGAACACATCTCAATCTAAGCTAGCAACTCAGATAACAAATAAATGGTCAATTAAACTCTTCAGGGAGAAGTGAATTGTCCTCTTTGAAATTCTTAGTAAGCATTTCCAGAGAACAACATATTGCCCTTCCCCAGCAAATGATCCATCTAACTGAAGTTATATACGCAAAAGTGGGAAAATCTTGCTTCTCAGCAGTGCATACTCATTCCAACAAAAATGTCAGTAAAAATATACTGTTCATTTTACTGGAAGCGCAACACATATGGAACTCCTTGGAGCAGCACACACAGATATGCAACCTGTATTGGTAGGCTTAGTAATGAGTTATTCATAGGGAAAAATTATGGGGAAAAAAGACAGAATAAAAAACAGAGTGGGGTGAAACAGACAGTTTGTCAAAACTTAAAGATTAGTAAAGGGACTCTGATTTGCATCAAAACTATGCACCTAAGGTGAGCTGCAACCAGTGGTGGGATTCCATTTTTTTTACTACCAGTTCTGTGGGCGTGGCTTGGTGAGTGTGGCCGGGGAAGGATACTGTAAAATCTCCAGTCAGAGGTGGTATTTGCCGGTTCTTCAAACTACTCAAAATTTCTATTACCGGTTCTCCAGAACTGGCCAGAACCTGCTGAATACCACCTCTGGTTACAACCATTATGCAGTTGTAATACACAATTTTGAGAATTGAAAGAGAGACATGTAAAAGAAATAAAGGTTGTCTGTTAGTTGCTTGTCAATACCGCAGTTTAACATTTGGAGCATTTTCCCTAGTGCATGATGGCTAACTTTCTGGATTCAGTGTGTCAAAAATTTAGAAAATGTCTAACTTGACATTGCTGGCATGTCAACCCCTCCCTCTTAACAAAAGAGAAGCAATTCTTTATATATTCATTTATTTTTTAAAAAATAGAGTCTAATCATGTGAAGGCCCTAGAATCTGTCATGTGCCACTTCAAGCGGTGTTCTCTTTCTATTGACAGGTCCTAAGGCCTACCCAAGATAGATCCAGATTGCATGAGATCTTTTTTTTCTTGAAGTCGCTTTAGAAAAAGCTTTTCCATAGTGTCTGCAAACATATCTGAAAACAAACATTTCTCATTCTTGTGTAATTGTCAAAGGCTCCAGAGCCCATGTGAGAATAAGCCGTCTCACATAACTTCCTGAGGCTCTATAGGCCACACAAGAACAAACCCCATTCTCATGTGACTTTCACTCAAGAATAGGGTATGCTCAGGGGTGGGATTCAAAATTTTTAACAACTGGTTCTGTGGGTGTGGCTAAGTTGGTGGGCGTGGCTTGGGAGTCATGTTATTGGCTGGGTGTGGCCAACTCAATATCACTCACATCAAGGCATGCATCTCCTCTCCTGGCCTCTCATGACTGTGGGGATGCTGCAACAGTTGTAAGTGTGAAAAGTGGTCATAAGTCACTTTTTTTCAGTGCCATTGTAACTTTGAATGGTCACTCGACATCAGCAAAGGAGGGAAAAAACCCCCAGAGACGTTCCTGAGACAGGAAGTCTAGTCCTGCCAAGAATGTAATAAGGGTTAACGGAGACGCAGTTTCTGTAAGCAACAGCAGAATGTTTCCTTCCTGCCTTCCTTACAGGATTAGGCCAGTAATTTCTTCTAACAACTGATTCTCCGAACTGCTTAGAATGTTAACCGGTTTTAGAGAATAGGTGCGAACCTGTAGAATCCCACCCCTGGGTATGCTTTTGAGAATAGTTCTTCGGTGTTGGTGAACATTGGGGTGTCACCCAAAATGTGGTAGCATGTCATCTTTGACATATGTGTTTACCATCACTACCCTAATGTCTGAACTACTAGTGGGATTCATATCACTTCTGATTATAAGGGCATATTCCTGCATAGATTTGCAAACAATATGATGAACATCATTTATTATGTTAATTACTGATCATCAGTGTCATCAGAGCATCAATTTATTTTGTTATAGGCTAGCTAATCATCCCTGCTTTCACTGTGATAATATATCTTTTCTATCATGAAAAAAGTTTATAAAGGAAGGGAGCTTTTTAATGTTTAATCTATTTAAAGAAACTTTATTTTAAATTAGAAAATATCTTTCCACAGCAAAGAGCTAAAGGTGGATTCAGTCAGAATTCCTTATATACATATGAAATAAAAGGTTGGTATATAATCTCTTTGATCATTTCAACTTCTAAATGAGTTTCTCAGCCAATGCAATTGCCCAGTTCTCCACCTATCCAATTTTACTGCATAAAGGGATATTTAGCTTCTGTTTTTTCTCAAAAGATAAATCCAGAAGGAACATTATAAATACTCCATTTCATTTAGACGTGTTCTAACTTTAAAAGTAGTTATATATTGTCCTAATACACACACACACCCACACCCACACCCACACCCACACCCACACACACACACTGCATGTAAGTAGAATTTTCACTGTATTGATTTGTAATCCATACAGATATAATCTTGGATGTTTAATCTACAGCCAAGTCCAGAATTAGTTTTAGTACTTAAGAGCTTTTCTAAATAATTTCAAAATCAATACTGATGTATTTTATTTCAAATATCAGTCGATTGTGAAACCAGCACTGTCTGTAGCAGATGGGGAAAACAAGAAAGAAATAGTCTGAGAAACACAATCTCGTGGCATTCAATGCACTCCACATATGTACACACTATAAATGAGCAGAACCTGAAGTATAATGGTGAGACATTACTTATGTCTGTTGGATGGAAAATCTATCTGGTTCAGTTCCACGCTGAGAGAAAGATGTTGGAAACAAAATGGAGGCTGGAGACTGATTGGAAAGAAAGGCTTATTGATGAAGCAGAATCACCAACCACATCTGATTCAGAGACAAAATAGAGTTGAAAGTGGGTAGTTTTTATACCTTCTAATTCAGAGACAAAATGGAGTTGTAAGTGGATAGTTTTTATACCTTCTTTGGGCTTTGTATTTGAGCTTCCTGTTCCTGTGCAAGAATATGTCCTTTAATATTATATTGGCTGTTGTCAGATTCCTATGGATCATGTAGGGGTTATATAGCTGGCTGTATAGACAAAAGAGGAAATGCAAATCCTAGGTGCGTGTCTAAACTAATCTGGTCAACCTCTGGCTTATTGTTTATCTGAGTTCCCAGGTTTTTGTGACTTTGAAGTTTGGACTGCCCTAGGGATGGTGCAATGAAGGGGCTTGTGTTCTGAAAGGATGTTGGGCAATTCCTATTGTAGTTAATGTCTTCCGTCCTGTGCTGGATCTTGCATGAGGGGCTGCTTCCTAATCCTACCATACTGCCAAAGAGTTTTGAAATATTCTGTCTTAAATGGATTTCTGCCTGCAGTATTCGCTTTGCTTATGAATAGAGCTATCTAGATACTTGTCTTCCTCTTTCAATAGGTTCTTTATCTCTTAAGTAGTGGCATCTGCTGTAGGCTATTAAGAAAGACTTGGCAGCTGCTTTCTGTTTTTAAGAGCATTTTTCTTTTAAGGAAATATAATATTCTGCCTTTTTAATATTTCTCAAAACATTTCATTCTTCTAGGAGGGGTTACTTCCCACATGTCATTTTAATGAAAGCATGCTGATGAAACTTGCTTGTGGTGGATCTTTGCCCAGGTGAATTATAAATGCTTAAAGAGAGTAACTGTCATGCCCCTGGCGGAGACTGACTCTGAGGAAGAGGAAGAACAGCCAACAGGGAGTGGGAGTGTGGTGGCTCCAGAGGTCGTGGAGGAGGCTGGGGAAGGGCAGAGGCCAGCTGAGCAGTCAGAGGAGGATCCAGGCCCATCCCCTATCCATCCTAGGTCACTCAGGGAGGAGAGGATCAGGGAAAAGTGAGGTCTACTCAAGAGGAGATTACTATGATCCTCCTCATGGCTTGCAGGTGATGTATATAAGTTTGCAACTGCGCAGTTAGAGTTTGCAGGAGTCAATTTAGTGTTCACCTTGAAAGAGGTTTATCTTTGCTGGTGTTCTTCCCATGGACTTTTCTCGGTTATTTTCCTGGAGTTTATGTTTAGTTATCTTGGCTTGCTTCGGAACTCTCATTAATGCGGTTTGTTTTGGTTTTCTGTTTGCCTCATTATTTACTTTTGTGACTTTAAACTGTGCCTAATAAAACAGTGAAGTTAAGTTGAAGGCCTTACCGGACTTTAATATATGTTTTGGGTTTGGGGTTATTTTGAGAGACTACAGGTCATCACAGTAACAGTCTTAGATGACTCTTCTTATGTATTAATGTTTGAACAAACCTGTGTTCAATTTATCCTTCTAACTAAAATTATAATGCTTAATTGGGTCTATTATAAAGGAATATGGAATAGAATCAGCAGAAGACCCAAAGACAAGGCAAGGCATAGGTGAAGCAATCTCTTTCAATTACTATCCATAGTATAACTTGGATTGTTGCATAAAATGGTGGTTATCCCATTCCCCAAGTGAAAAAGAATTTAAAATATAAGTTCAGGGGGAAAAAATCCTAAATGGTAAGTAAACTCTCAAACATGTAAGAAAAAAACCTTGCTAAAGCAGCTGATTTAAAACAATCTTATTTTTTCCTTTTCACATAACAAACATATGCAATATATCTTGCTATTTCCTATCCTCAGAGAATACTGAATATATTGGAATTATTGGGAATACAAATAAGAATACAAGCTATGCTGTATTTTTAGAAACTAATCAATCACAGAAATGTGTAACATTTTCCCTTTCTGTAACAGCTGCTTTTGACAAAATGAAATCCTGTAAAGACATATGTTGGAGAATTATTAAGCAGTGGAAGTTTTCACCAGAGGTTTTCAAATAAAAATTGGATAGTCATTTGTCTCAAATCATAGAGTAGAATTAGAATTAGATTAGATTAGAATAGAATAGAATAGAATAGAATAGAATAGAATAGAATAGAATAGAATAGAATAGAATTCTTTATTGGCCAAGTGTGGTTGGACACACAAGGAATTTGTCTTGGTGCAAATACTCTCGGTATACATAATCATTTGAGGATTCCAGCCCTGGAGAGAGATTTTGATTGGAAGATCTCTAATGTACTTTCCAAACTATGATTCTATGATATAAGCAGCATGTTTTCTGGATAGTCCAGGTAGAGTGCTTTTCCACTTATGGGAATTTCCCTCTTATCCTGTCTCTCATCTCCTGACTCTTCCCTTCTCTCACATGATGGCAAGGTATCTGTCAGCCTTCAAGATTTTTCTCCCTTTGCTTTGCTTCTTTTGGCTGTCATAAGGGGGGAGGAGGGGGGAATGATTATGGGAAGTGAGCTGGAGGCGTTACAAACCAGAACTGTAGAAACTGGGGGGGGGGGTACATTCTTGCTTAGGTTTCTATCCTATGTCAAGGTCAACGGACAGAAGCCTCATCACCACCTGGAATCGCCCACATGATGATATACACAACTTTTAATTGGATGAGCCAATTGAACTATTGGGAGTGGGAATGTTGCCATTACTTTGTATATGTGATTTACATGCCCATTTTCTCAGATTCAGAATTCTTTTGTTGCTACCACTTGATTTCCAGTAAAAGATATCTTTTCTCTGATTAAAAGAGTCTAAGTATTTCTTTCTTGGATTTTGAATGGAGCACCAGCTGACAGTATCTTAATACCCAAACCAGATTATTTAAAAGTAATCAGAGGAATAATTTTTGCCAATTCAATGAGTTGTTTTTCCATTTCTGTGGAAGAAAATTTAGAATGGGAAGCAAGTACCCCAGTTTTTCTATTCCCTTATTGGCTACTGAAAGGTATTTCAAGCTTCCCTCTTTATCACCCATCCAAGCCACAGACAGCATCAATGAAGACACTTAGGAGGTGGTACTGTAGCATACTGTAAATCACATAAGAGGAAATATTCTTATTTATAATTCTTGCTAAAAACAGGAATCTTTATTGCAGGCTTCATACAAATGTATCCTGAGATACAGTAATGAAAACAATGTATTGTTGGTTGGAGTTGGGTAGCACAGACTGAAGATTGGTAGCGAGCAAGCTAGATATAGATAGATAAAAGTTGAATTTAATTCAACTTTTCTCTTTTTATGTATCTGGATATACATAAAAATATACATATATGTTGTGATTGGAAGGTCCAATCCTGTTAGGAACTTTGAATCTGATGACTGTTATATCATGGATTGACATCAGAACCAGGGAACGTTACTCCCTTTAGTTTGATTTGATTGTGAAATGACTGTTGAATTTCAAAAGGGAATCTTAACAGTTTTGCTTGCAGTTTTGAATGAGAACGTTACTCCCTGTAGTTTGATTTGATCGTGAAATGACTGTTTGAATTTCAAAAGGGAATCCTAACAGTTTTGCCTGCAGTTTTGAATGAGAATGTTACAAGGGAGGACATTTGATTTGCAGGACCGGCCTGAACCTTCAACCTCCTCGGCTTCTCAATCAGGTTATCAGCCGGGAAGTCTTCAGGTGAAAGTAATAATTTAGATAATCGCTGGGTGGATATCAGAAGCAGGCGTCTCCTGACGAGAGAAACCAACGGGAGCACAGGAGGAGGGCAGATCAGTAATGAGACTAATTAGCTGCTGCTCTATAAAAGGAAGAGGAATGACTCTGCATTCTGTCGGGAACAAATTGTCTGCAAGAAGAGCTGAGGACTTTGACTTGGAGAATTTGGGTCTGAAGTATTTTTGTTGGAATTGGATTTGTTGGAACTATTATTTTGGATTGTTTTGTCGAGGCTGGCCACAGTTGTGATCGGTGGAGACTTCTGGTTGCTGCCTTTGTTTGCGAGGACTGCTGCTTTCAGCCTTATCT
>NW_020769322.1:18935886-18992313 GCF_900518735.1 Pseudonaja textilis | reverse complement strand
TGTTTGCGAGGACTGCTGCTTTCAGCCTTATCTGCTTACTTTTGAAGGTGGGACATAACACATATATATCTATTATCCACCATTATATATTCATTTGTAATTCCTCATTTTTTTAAAGAATTGCTAGTTTATCTCACTTTGTCTTTTAAACATTTAGTCTTCCTGTAAATAAAATTTTTAACACTGCTTTCATTATATCCCAAATTGTATTTAGAAATACCTTTGTAGAATTTGTGTTTTTCTCCCTCCCTCTGTGTGTATATTTGCATATATGTGTGTGTGCTTGCCTTGGTTTAAGCTTTCAAATGAAAGTATATTCATCAACAAAAACATTTTAAAAGTAAATATCATTGGGACATGTTTTGAAGATATGTGAATTATTCTAAATTCTTTCATAATGAATCTGAAACAAATCAATAATCATTATTTGAACATATAAGTGATTTTTTTTTTAAAGTAGCAAAAAGTAGTATCTATTCTTATAGAACCTTTGAATCCTAATATATTATTGCACTGTACTTTTACTTTTGGCATGTTGGACTTGAATCTACATTCCTACTGAGAATGGGAAAATGACTATTAAATCCCTTTGCTTTACAAATAAATTCTTCTATACAAAAGACAAAAAATATTGTTGGATGCAGATTAATCATTTATATATTTTGAGATAGATATAGCACTATAAAGATGCATGATAAGTGTAAAGCAATTTTATTTTATTCTGCCATCTGTTTAAATTGTTTGACATTTTATTGTTAACTAAATTTGTTGCAAGGTGTTTTGTTTTGTTCTTGTTTTCCAATATTGTATTCAAAAATTATATAATTTTATTATGGGGTACCTCTTAGATAGATTAATGAAAATTATTATTTTCATGTGACTATTACTTGGAATGCCTGCATTAAATCTCACTAACTTCAGTGGGCTTGTTCTGAATGCCACCCATAAATTCTACAAATAGGTGGTTCAGAAAGGCCATTATATAAATGCATCAATACAGTATATTTGAGTACTGTTTTGTCCATGTTCTCTTACAGTAGCATTATTATAATACTATCTTATAATGTTCATTATTTTGGTATTTTAACACAAAACGGATATCAACATCTTTTAAACTAACCAACTATGTTCCACCAGATGATTCAGGAAAATCAAGTCATTGGACATGACCAAGCAGTATAATTTGTGTGCTATTGAATTGTATTAATCTACTTATCAATCTACCATATCATTCATTTTGTTGTTAGCCTATAAATTTTAATATATTGATATCCTAAAAGGAAGGCAAGGGAAGAGAAGAGAAAAGAACAGTTGGAAGGGGACTAGTTTCCTTTTAGTTTATAATTAAAGACTAAATCATTTAATCTATTGATATAAAAGGAATGGAATGAATGGAATGGAAAGAATAGAATAGAGTAGAGTAGAGTAGAATAGAATAGAATAGAATAGAATAGAATAGAATAGAATAACAAAGTTGGAAGGGGACTAGTTTCCTTTTAGTTTATAATTAAAGATTAAATCATGGCTTAAATATGTCATTAGAAGCATAGGTTTTATCTATATATTTATATAATGTATAAAGCCATCCATTTCACAACAGTGACCTGGGTGCCATACAAAGAATCAAACAGTTACAAACTGTAACCCATAAAGTGATCTTGGTCAGGAGGTAATAGTGGGGGTTATACTGTTCTTTTTTTTAAAGTTTTTATTTTTTTAAGACAAACACATACAAACAATACATAAAATCATAAAACCATCTTCCATTTTATATACATACAGCATGTCAGTTGGTTATGAATCTCTTGTGCAATCCTTTCATAGTCATTACTCACAGTTTATATAAATTTCACATTGTCAAACTAACATATGCTTATATATTTATCAATTATTAATCATCCATGACTAAACTATTTATTCCATCTTTTTATGTGAGATATCCCATATTTTATTTTAAAATTTATATTGTGCTTTCATTCAATGATTATATATGTCTACATTATATTTTATATCAATCTATTAAACTTCTATATCAAAATTATCTATTCTATTACATTACCATGTCTTTTTATCCAACCATTGATAAAACAAATCCCACATCATATAAAATTGTTTATCTTCTTGTTCTCTGATTTCAAATGTCAATTTACTCATTTCAGCATAGTCCATTATTTTCTTAATAACTTCCTCCTACATAGGTATTTTATCATTTTTCCAATTCTTAGCAAATACAATTCTAGCCACTGTTAAAACATTTATAATCAAATATTTCAGCTCTTTGTTGTATATTTCAGGTATGATTTCCAATAGAAAGATCTTTGGTTTAAAGTCTATATGTTGTTTTATCATTTTTTCCAATCATGTGTGGATTTTAGTCCGATTTTTTTTTTTTTGCATCCGAGCATGTGGTAATATGAGCCAGGTATCTGATGACATTTCCAACATTTATCCGATTTATTCTTAAACATTCTTGCAAGTCTTGCTGGGGGTAGATGCCATCTGTAAAACATCTTAAAAAAAATTTCTTTATATGCAGTTGACATTGTCATTTTATAGTTTTGAGACCACCATTTTTCTAAGTCAATCCCATATCCAAAATTTTTCCCCTAAGCAATCATCGTTTCTTTAACTTGTTCCTCCTCCAGTTTAAATTCTCATAAATGTCCATACAATTAATTACCTTTTCATCAGTACCCATCAAAATTTTGTCTAAATCAGTCAGCTTATCATAAATACCTTCTATTTTAGAATCTTTATCAAATCTAGATTGTATTTGCAAATATGAAAACCAGTTCATTTTTACACCTTGTTCTTCCAACACTTGCATAGATTTAAGTTCACCCTTTTCATTCAATATCTTACCATATCTAACTGTTTGTTCCTTTTTATATATTATTGGATAAGAAAAAGCTTCAATGTAGATATCCATAGTGGAATTTTTAAGTAGTATTGTCTTTTTATCTTCTCCCAATTCAAAAACAGTGCCTCTCAAATATAATGTCTTCTAAAATACCCCTGTGTTTTAGTTCCCTTATACCAAAGGAAAGCATGCCATCCCAACAGCAAGTCATACCCTTCTAAGGTCAATAGTCTACTGTTCCTTAATGTTATCCATTCCTTTACCCACATTAAACTTGTTGCCTGGTAATATAACTCCCAACTGGGCAAGGCAAACCCTCTTATTCTTGCATCTTGTAACAGTTTTAGTTTTACTCTTGCTTTTTTACCCTGCCAAATATATTTTAACACAATTCTATTTAAGTCTTCAAAAAACTCTTTACCTAATCGGATTGGAATTGTCTAGAATAAATATAAAATTCTAGTCAATACATTCATCTTAATTGTAGATATTCCCCCAACCAATTATAGTTGTAGTTTTTCCCATTTTATTAGATCTGTTGCAATCTGCTGTTTGAGTTTAACATAGTTATCCTCCTTCAGTGTGCTACATCTTGGTGTAATATATATCCCTAAATATTTGACCTTGTTTGTGACCTGTATTTCTAAAGTTTCTTCCAACTTTATACTGTTCTAAAGGCAAGAGCTGTCACTTCATTTCAATGAAAAAGTGCTTAGCTGTATTAATGATTACCTATTTTTACACTGCATTGATATGTGGTAATCCAAAGGCTCTGATGTAAGCTCCTAGTGCATGGCCAAATGTCTTATTTCAGAAGAGTCCAATGTCACCTAGAAAATGGCTTCTGAAACTCAGAAGACCCTACAATGAAAGAATGCTTAAGAGAGTGGAAAAATAATCTTGAACAGATTTCTGGTGGGAAGTGACATCAGACTGATTGTATACACTGCTAAAATTATATTTAGCACTTTATTTTAGGAAGTCAAAAGAAAAAAAAAGAAAGCCCAAGACTGTTATTTAGCTTTTAATCTATCTTTCAATTCCAAACTTTATGGAGCAGTTGTGCCTTCTCAATCTGAATGATTAAATGATGTATCCATTAGATAATTTCAGGTACATATTTTTGGAATAATAAAAAAGAAAACTTAATGGATCCGATGATTTTTCAATACCGAGTTCTTTTTTCAAGATAAAAACATTGACAGACAGAAGATAAATAGCCCTGTAAACTTCTGAAACTAGAATAATTTTGTTTGCTTAAGATGCATAGGAGCACAGGTTACCTTCTTATTTAAAATACTTTTAGCTGACAATTCAGTCATAATGAATAAATCTAGAAATTCTTAGATACAAATATTCAATGAATCTGTTTTTACTTTTGTAACCAAAAACAGTTCTTCCAAAAGCCCCTAAATATATCATGGCCTGGATCTATGTACTTCTAATGTTCTCCTTTCCCCATACACATTAATTAATTAATTAATTAATTGCAAATTCTGTTGAAGAAAAACTCATTGGAATAGCTATTTACACCCAAATTTGGAATCACCCTGAATTGGTGATAAAACTTTTAAATCAATCAATCAATAAATCAAGGCTGTAGTTCCTTCTATATTCCCTTAGATGAGAGTATATCTCATTTAATTCAATGGAGTGTACATTTTAGGAGAGATATTGTAGAAAATATTATACAATACATATATTATCTTCCAAAAGCAGCACAATAACTGTTTTTGTAGTTATCAAACTAGTATTTAAACATACAAAATATATGTATTTAAAGAAATACCTTTAAAACTCTTGGTCCAGTAACAACATCTTCAAACTAATATAGATACTATTCATGTTCAGTTACTACTGTCTCCTAGCAAGACTTTTTTTCTTATTACAACCCTGTAATTCCTTTTATTGAAGTAAAGTCAGGGAGACTGAATGCACTTGAGCATTTACTGGCTGGATGCCCTTCCTGATGCCTATGCAGAGTTCATAGCAGATATTTTCTTTTTGTGACCTGATAGAGAAGGATTTGTTGCTACCTAGGTTTGAACTCTCAACCTTCCAAGTGCAAGCCAAGCGTCTTTACCTCTAGGTCACTGCACCACTTCTTAGCAAACTTTATATCTGAAAAACGTCTCTATGCAAGGTTGGACTTTATAATTGAAATATGATTTGTTCCTAAAAACTTATACTTTTATTTTTAATCTTAGTGCTACCTTATTTCTTCATGGTAAAAAATTCTATCAGGACACTAGGAGTCAAAAATGGCACATAGTTACCTACCATGTTATTTCTATCTGGATTTTTCTTTTACAAGTATGTGTCAAATCATGGATAAAAGTAATTTATTTTAATCTTGATTTAATGCCTGATGAATTTTAAAATGTGTATTTTGAGATATTTTTAGAACTATAATTCAAAATGAATTTTCAGAAGGGTAGTGCCTTGTGTGGGTTTGTGTTGCCATAAAAACAAATAAAGTCTTGGGGTAGTTTAAAAATCATTATAAAGTTTTCTATTTTCATATAATTGCCTGTATCTTATCAAGCCTGACCGCTCATCAATTTGTTTCTAAAAAGTGACAACAAAAATGATGGGGAGGAATATTTTAACCTTCCACTGAGTTTAGAGTAGCTACTTTTAAATAAAGAAATTGCTAAATAAGTAATTTTCAATTCAACAATAGAATCTACATAACTGCCTGTAACTTGAAGGCTTCAATAGAGGATGTGTCCACAAAAACACATTCCAGATATACACCTACATTGGGCTTGGGTTTGACTATAAAAAATCATGGTTTATGTTTTGTGTTAAAAGTAAATAAATGAATATTTATTCATTTATTTATTCATCCATTAAACAATTTTTATGCTGCCCGATTCCCCCTTCAATAAACCACAGTTAAGGGAAACTGTTCTCAAAGTGGTATGTTACGCAGACTGCTTACCTTAATACTGATGCAAGGATGACTATATGACCAGCCTTAGTCTTTCCAAACTGACATTGAAAAACTTCAAATAAACAAATAAACAAAAATCAGGAGCCTGATCTCATACAGTTCACATAGAAATGTGTGAACAATTGCAGTGTATTGTGCCGGTTAATTAAGTTACTTAAGTTATGCCCTAAATTACACTGAAAATACTGGAGATTCTGGCATGTATGGTTGTGAGAAAATCCACATCTTATAAAGCAGGGTTACAAAGTCAGATAAATATAGTGCCAAGCGCTGCTTTTTCAGCATTTTAACCACTCTGAGTAATAGCTAAAGAAAATCTTTTGACATCTATGTTTATGTCCTGTAAAAAAGTACAAGTCAATATAAAATAAACAGCAAGCACTGTAGACATTAATTGGTTTTCCAAGATGAAAACTGTAGACTTGAAAACCCGTGAATATTCTTGGCTGGTTGAACAAGAGTCTAGACATCATTTAATAAAAATCCACTGAAATCAAAGGCATTTTACAACATTTTTACCCACTTCTCCATATTGGAATGCCGTAAAACATTTAACTACCTTGGTAATAATTTCAAACATTCTGAATGATACTACTTTCAGAAATACATTAGAAAAACTTATAAAAAAATAACAGCTTGCAATGTTTACTACATGCCAGGATCTCAGAATGCCCACATCATCTATTATTGTAGTTTGCAAAATGGATTTGTGCCAGCATCCACAAATCAGGGCTGGGAGATCTGGCAATAACTTTAAATCAGCTTTCTTCGACCTTCAGATAAAGAATCAGATTATTTATTGCTTCAAGTATTACTATACTGACACCAACTTGTAAGGCTGGGACTGGTTTAAATAAGCTGTTTGCTTCTTCATGACAGCAGTCATACTGACATTTCCCACCCTCAACAGATTAATCTCTATTAGCTGCTAGCAAGGAGCAGAACCACTGAGATGACTGGGAGTAAAATATCCTGGTAACAGTTGGAAAGAGGTGAATGTCAGGATTAAAAACAATCTTTAGAAGGACACATAATAACTGTAAACAAAATAAATAAATCAAGCATTGTAACAGAAGAGAAGGAAAAAAAACTTGGGAACTAAATCTCAACCTTGTCTCATTGGAGCCAATATTACATTAGTGCCTGCTTGCGATATCTCTTGTTCATTGAAAGGGAACCCAATTGTTTTGTAAGGCATAGAGTAGCTTATAAACAATTAAATATGTACATCCAAGCTTAAAGGAAGTCAGGCAGGGACAGCAACAGAGCATATGGTCTTGACCATAATGATATGTGCCATTCACAAAATACCTTCTAGAATGGGAATGGGAAGGATCTATTCCCAAAGCTAATTCTTATGATCTTGCAACAATGTGATTTTTAGTAGGTATAAGATATCCAGATTGCAAAAATAGATTACCATCTAATAGTTGAGTTTTGCAGCTCAGATACATTATACCTAATGTTCGGGGCAGAATATACAATCAGATTGTATGCTTTAAAAATGTAAGTGATTTTGTGAAAATTAAAATGTATCAATATAATTACAGCCAAAGATTTACTACTTTGTACACAATTAAAGGTAACAATATGGCAAACAAACAAACAAATCTTATCAAAATTCTATTGCTTATGTCTTCTGATTTGGAAAAACTAAAATCATAGTGATACTGAATATACAAAAATGTTTTTGAAAGCATCATTTCTGCATGCAGGCAAAAGGAGAGAGAGGACAGCAATCAAGGGATAGGAAAATGCAAAGACAGAATTTGAACTTTTCCAGTACTGAGATCAGACACATTTTATGTCAGAACTGCCACAATATTATACCAGAAGCTCTAAGTGATGCCAAGAGAATACAATAGTGTTAAACTCTCAACATATACAATGATGCCTTCAAGGCTTAGGATCTTCTACAAGCCATATGCTTTTCTACACTGATTTGAGGACACCTTTGAAGTATTAAGGTGATGGACAGTGAAATATTACAGTGCAAAATAAGTCAATTTAAACTGCATAGATCATCATTTATGTTTTGCTCTATGCATTTAATGAACAAAGATATACAAAACTGTAGTCTGCGTGCATTTATCCGGGAAGAGTTCTCAGGTCTAATAGTAATACTGTACTGCCTTCAGAATAAATAATAAAGCTACACACACAGGGCTTCAGAAGAGTGCTTTGAAGGGTCAGGAGATGGTCACACAGAAATCATTTGCCATTCCTTAAAGTACCTTCATCTTTTTCCGGAATTGTATGTCTGCTCTCTATGGCTGCAGCATGTTCTAGGGTGGGACGATATATTTCAAGAGCTTCAGACAGATATTATATGCTGCTATGTCTTTATTTATTTATTGAATTTATATGCCACCCATCTCTCAATAGAGCAACTCTTCGCCAAAGCATCTTTTTTTTTCAAATCAGAAGTGCTGCATAGCCTTAGTAAGAACTTATTGAATTGTGTTGTAAGGAAAACTTTCTTTGAAAAATGGAATATATTTAAAACATTTTTGTGATTAGAATGCCAAGCAAATATCTAAAGTTTATGGATGTGTTTGCCAGAATATTGTTCATAAGACGTCACATAGAGATTCCATTGGAACTCTCTTCCAGCTTGCTAAAGGAAATATCTTAGAATAGCCATCCACTATTGTGTGCCTTAGAACTAATTAAGACTTGCAACATATTATCATTCCTTGAACTCTTGGCATTTAATTTGATGTTTTATTGGCTGATAGATTGCATGTATAAATACTTTCCACTAAGAATGATTATGTTTGACTGGCACTGGAAAGGAGCCAGCACGATATAATGATGAAGTTATTGGGCGAGGAGCGGGGAAAGTTTTACTCCATTTTCAACCTTGGATATTCATGAGGCTTTGGGTCAGTCATTATCTATCAGTCCAACCTAAATTGTAGGTTGATGATTCTGAAGAAAGGGCTTGTACCATATTTAGATGTAATGTAAATATTGGAAAATTATTCCCTGTACACTCCTTGTCATTTAGAGTAGAGTAAGCATTAGTCACCCAGTTCAGCTAGTCTGCATAAATCTTCATTTATTTATTTAAGGCCAGAAAACTTCAAAATAATTAACTGGCAAAAAAAAAATTGGATAAAATCAGGCAAAAGCAGGAAAAGAGAGAAAGGGAAAAAGGGGGAGGGTGGAGGGAGAGGGAGAGAGAAACAACAGGTAAGTTTTTACATTATTAATATATTTCTATGAAAAGAACACAGAACTTTCTGGAGCCACTAAAACCCATATTATGGATCTATCTATCTAACATCTATCTATCATCTATCCATATATCCAGCTGTTCATATACATTCTAATAACTGGTATAGTCAACAAATTTTAAAGATGCATGCATAAAATAGTTCATCAACCATGAATATCAGTTCATCTGTTTAATACTTCATCTACTATATCAAAGTATAAACACTAAAGTTTTCGGGTTCCATATATATTATGGAATACCCCCTAGCCTATATCTTACTATTGCCTGGTTAATCAGAAGAACTGAAAGTTCTTCAAACAATGAAAAATTCAAAACTATTTTAGATTCATTTTCTTGCATATATTGGAGGCTTCCAAACTGAAGGCATCTTAGAAGTCTTAGGATGGTAGAACGAAAATAAAAAATGGAAGAAATAAAAAGGATAAATACCAATATTTCTCAACCTTGACAACTTTAAAACGTGTGCATTTCAACTCCTAGAAATCTGGAATTACACATCTTAGAGTTGCCAAGGTTAAGAAACACTGATGTATATAAATGCACATAACATTTATTCTTTTGCACACTTTTGTGAAAAATGTAGTAGAGCCATTGTTCTCTCTCCATTGAACTTAAGAACCAACATGGCAGACATGTTGAAGATTGTTCTATTAATTCTTATTTTGTTTATACAACTGTTTTTAAAACATAATGTGGTTAAAATAAATATAAAATGACAGCTAATTTCAATGTATAAAGTTAAGCCAGTTTTTTATGTTGAAAATATAGCAAGTTCCCTTCCTGAAACTTGACTGTCTGAACCATTCTTAAAAGTATCTGTATTCTCATCTAACACAAGGTGCATCATGTTGACAGCTATACTAGGAATGCTTCCCTAAGCACAGAACTTTATGCTATTACTGTAAAGCATAAATATTTCATGTATATTCATTGTGTTTGTCAAACTATCAAGCCTTGTGTGGATTTTAATCTAGCCTCCAAAGTACCATTTGAAGCAGAATTACTAATCTTGTCAAATGCCTGTATTATAAAATTGATATGTGCAGAGGAGCAAAATTAAAATTATATCTGAATTATGTTGCTGTGGTCACAATTTTCACAATTCAAATCAGTGTATTATGTAATAGTATCACTTTTGCTGAATTCACTAATATGGATTATGCCATGAAAAGGATATTTATCTGGCTTTCAAGAAATCTGATTCATTCTCTAACTTGACACCTAGGGTGTGGTGGACCTTCAGACTCAGTCTGACAAAGTTTGGATCATAGCTTTGAACAGGTTCATGAATCAAAGCAATTAATTAGAAAGATAGTTCCCAAACATTTCAGATCCAACTAAAAGCACTTGAGGGATTTGATTGTCCTTTTCCTTTTGGATTCTTACAGACAGTGTGAACTATGAACTTCAGTTAGGAAGTTTGAGTAGTATCCAAGGAAGGTTGAGTAGTATCATAGGGTGTCTGATATGATTAGCTGCCCAATGACCTTCATCATCTAATGAAAGTGTGCCTGTCAGAGTCATTGGGGAAATGGAACATTATTTTATTTTTCTGTTTTTCCTGACCTTGTATTTTTCACCCACCCTGCTTAATTGGCTTATTTAATCCATGGGCAGAATTCATTTGCCTTTGCTTAAGTGTGTGTAATCTAGCTGCTTCTTCATACAAATTAAATATCCATTTTCACTTTGTTGGATGTTGCTATTTTTAAAATAGCAACAACCAAACACTTAGAATTTGTTTAGCACAAATCTTCCAAGTCTGGACTATACTGTCTGTTTTCAATTTGGGGGCAATGTCACCAATTCTTATATTCATTAACTCTAGACTTCATGGTATAACTTAGGTTTATCAAACAATTTTACAGCTCTCACGTTTATTAATAGCTAAAAGTTTGCATCCTGCCATGTTCACTCATTCTGGAAATAAAACTTTCCAGAATGAGGAGACTTTTATTTGGTATATACTGTAATTTGAGCTATGATATTCCATGTTACTTTTATCCTCTACCTTAACAAAAGCTCAATAATCTTTTAAAAATTAAGAAGAATTATTTTAATTTGATCAGGACAGATATTCTCAGCACTGAAAGATTCTCTTGGCTCCAAGTTGATTTTGTAGCTTTTCTTAAGGTGCATGAACTGCAAATGGTTCTTAATTATTAATAGTAATTATTTGTTTTCTTTTAAATAGGGACTCGTCTTCACATGCTTGTCTTTGTGAACCCAGTGAGATAAACACATGGATGGGCTGTTGACTTCAGTGAATCAATAAATGTGTGTGTGTATCATTTCTACTCCCAAATACCAGCCTGTCAAATCTGCTACTTGCCGTAATCCAGGGATGGGATTCAACCAATGTAATAACCGGTTCAGTGAGCGCGCAATCAGCTGTGCCACGCAAAGCAGCTGAGCTTGAAAAAGCAGGAAATAAAGGACATCCTAGAACCCGTGTGGGCAGGTGGGCCAAACAGAAGAACAGAAGATTGTCAGAGTGAACCGGTTCCCTCTCAGCTGATCTTCGGAGCTACTGGTTTGGCAGAACTGGGCCGAACTGGTAGAACTCCATCTCTGCCTTAATCTGATCCACCTGGATGCATTGTGGCAATTTCAATAGGTAATCACTACTCTGCTTCTCCTTTCCAGCCTGCCCCTGCTGGCCTGCCTTTCTTTGTGTCCACAGTGCTTCAATGACTCAGGTGGGCTATTGACAGCAACTGTTTATAAATCCATCCATGTTTCACTTTCTGATACTAAAATGCCAAGTGGCCAAGCCTGGTGCTGCCAAAAACTTTTGCCAAACCTGTTCCACCAGAAGACATCACTTCAGCTCCAATAAATTGGCACTCATTTTCTCCTTGCATCAGAATCCTGGCTTCAGCTTGATAAAAGCTCCCAAGATGCTCAACATGATACAAGTAGAGGGGGAAGCTTCTTTAAACAATAGTTTTCTCTGTGTTAACATGAAAAGCCTTCTGACATCTGTGGCAGTTATTTCCTCTTTCCACCTTACTTACTCTTTAATGCCATACTTTCCCCCCTGGGGTAAGACAAGAAACATTATTAATATAACTGACATTTCTGCCCTGCCCTAGCTTTTTCATTGAGCCATACTACTCACTACTTGAAGATCTGTCTCTATTTGCATTTACTGGAAGGCTGAGGTGTCTTGATAGGCAAGCTTTCAAATCACATCACATAGACTATTGTCAGCAAGCCACAGCCTTTGCAGATTATGCTGCACTGAGTCATACAATTGGCATCCTCCAGAGCATTGCCATAAGTAGCTTGCTTGCATGTGAAATGTGGCAGCAAGGGAAGTAAATGGACAGTGAATGATATATGGATTTTTATTATTTTTAAAATCTTAGTTTAGGAAACCCCAGGAGTTGCATATTCCCAAGGAACTGCAGAAAACTCCCTGCCTTAAGGTTCTGATAGTAGGACACTAACCCCAGATTTATCACAGGATTTACCTGTGGGAAGCTTAAAGTGCAAGCCATCAAAGAAAAGATGAGAGAGGGAGCAGTCAGGCAAGCCTATTTTCTGAAATGAATAATGGAACTTAAGCTGTGAATGGGTGGGTATCTCTCTATGGGGGAACTGCTTTGTGCAATTGCTTATCCTACTTGTATTAATCAGTGGCTGAAGTGTACCATAGCTTTTGGCTTTATTCAGTTTCTCATATGCCAGTTTCTTGAATATGGTTACAACATCTAATTTTCCTTTTTCTTGGACTATTACAGTTTTATTATTGTTTTACCAACTGATGTGAGAGTTCATCTTGCGTATCAGTACCTGCATATGTTCTTAGGCCTGACCAATTCAATAATATGTTATTTGAAGTCAAATCTGAGGCCTGGGATCTTAAAGTCTCTCTATATTACAATAAGTGAATGTATGCCAAGCTGATACAAACAGGCATACTGCTTTAAAGAAGGATAGGGAGCCATGATATCAATTGTTCCATGGTAGTTTCTTTCTCTGTGGCCCCTGCACATATTATTATATTTCACTTTACTGATCTATTACTCCATAATTAACTATTATTGAATGATATTGGTAGTAAACTGCAAAATTGATATAAATAAGTCAGACTGTGTTGAGGAATCTTTCCCCATAAGGACCAATTTTGTCATCCAATATTTTCTGGCAATTTAAAAAGAATGTTATTTCTGAACAAAACTATATCAAATCACAAAAGCAAGTTAGAGGATCATTCTTCCATGTCCTACCCTAAAGACTTTGCCAATATAGCCTGCCCAGAAGACATTATGTGAAGTTAGGGATGATCAGCTTATTTCTAAAAATACTTCCTTTTCTAAAAGTTTTGTATAAGTTTGTTAAAACAGCCTTAAAAAAAAGAATGCCTTCATTCCAAGCTCTTTGCTAATCTTTGGATAATATAAAAGCAGTGTAGTACCCATCCCTCAACCCTGCTCTGCCTTTCATAGAGACATGAATATCAGCGATATACGAGAGAACTATTTCCTAAACGTATTGCAGTAAAACCTTTGAAAGGATTTATTTGTAATTAGTGTGCTAAATGGGTTCTAATTTATCTTCCCTGCAATTTTCAAGCCATTTCAAATATTTTGAAATTTTCCTATAATACACAATGGACAGTATTTCCATTTCTATTTCCAATGGACAGTTCTTCCCAATCAAATCTGAACTGACTTGAATTGGGTTGTCCTTGCATCTTCTGTCACCAACCTGAAATACATCACTCTTTCTTTGTATCTCTAACTCAAATATATTTGTTTCTTTTTTTTTTTATAAATTTTTTTATTATTTTTTAACATACAAACAAACAGACAAAACATAAAAACATCAGCTCTCCCGTATTTATATACAAACAGTGAGTCGGTTGGTTCATCAGTTTTGTGCATTCACTTCGTAGTCACAATTGCAATTACCTTATATAATAACTCTTATTGTCAATGCAAACTTATATATCATCATATCATTTTCTTTAAGGTCTATTAATGATGCCCATTTACTCTGAAGCAGAGACCCTTAATGTGACAGAAATGTGCTTTTATAGCATGGCAAGGATCTTCAAACTTGGCAAATTTAAGACTTGTGGACTTCAGCACACAGAATTCCTGAGCTAACATGACTGGAGGAGGAATTCTGGGAATTGAAGTCCACAAATGTTAAAGTTGTCAAGTTTGAAGACCCCTGTAGTATGGTCTTGAGTTCATATAGCACCCTGCCCATACAAAATTTTTTTCCCAAACTCCAAATTTAAAAAATATATATATTTCATTTGGGTTTGGGTTTGGGGGCCTCTTGGAATTCAAACAGAATTTTTAAAGAATGCATATTGATAAAAACAGCAGTACTCATAGGGTCTTGCTGCAACCTAAAATGAAACATTCTAGTAGAAAAGAATGCTTTTAGAGGGATTCTGATCTGAAAGACAGGAATGGCCATTAGAAATGGGCTGTGAAATATATACTGCCTTTTTAAGGATACTAAAGGTTTTGCAACAAAATAAAAGGTAAGGCCTTGAGTTACTTCTTCCTTTCCCTTCAAGCAACAGGTAAATAAAACCAGATAAATTGTTCCCCCATTTCTGTTGACATATTATATGATTTTCTCTTCCCCAAAGGCTATTAACAGCAGAAAATTTGAGTGGCAAATGTCTAACCCAATTTACTATTTTATCTGTCAATATATTACCACAAAACAATAAACAAGGAGTTGGGAGAGATTGATGTACTTAATAAATTTGACATAATGAGGAAATAAGTAGATGGTTTTACAGTAGTGTTTAGTGTGGTAAAATATAATAGAAACTGTGATTTCTTTAGAGAATTCTTGGAGAGCAGACAGCTCTTTTAAATCATCTTATATTAAAAACACTCACAGGACCTACTAAAAGAATTTATAAGAAGATTGCAATAGATCTGTAGAACATTGGAGAACAGAATTCCCTTTACTGTTAATTCATATTATTCAGAAAGTTAAGATGCATTCTTCGTTCTCTTGACAAGTATTCCTCCATGCATTCCATGCAAAGGACCAAATATTTTGGTGACTCTTACAATTGAATAGTCCTTGATCTTTCAGTTGACAATGAGGAGAAACAGAAGATGACCATCCTTGCATCTTGAAAGACAAGATGCTGCAGCTGGTGAAAACAAACATGATTAATAACAAAATGTTATTGTTTTTATTGTTAAATGCCCTGACCCTTTTTGGGAATGGGTAGCATCCAAACAAATTAAAAAAACAAACAATTTTGTGAATTTTTCAAGTATTCTCCATAAGCGTATTTTAACAGAGTGAAAAAAATCCCTTTATTGAAGTGGGTTGAATGATTATTAAAATTTGTATCTTCTTCTAGTTATGTTCCTCATTTAAATATTTATTTTTTATTCATATTTTTCAAAAGTCTCAAGCAAATATATTAGAATGAGGAATATATTTGTTCTGAAAAACACTAGTAAACAAAGGTGAAATGTCTGTGTTGGTATCAAGAAATAAAACTATGCAATCAGTAAATAGCAGGCATCAAAGCACAGGTTGGGTGCAAAGTATAAGCATCAACCTTGCTTTAGCAAACTTCAACTGAGAAGCTGCAACCTTGAATAAAACAGGGGGCAGCTTAATGAAGTGTTTTTTTTCTTCTTCCAAATTGCTACAATTAGGAAAGGAAGGTCATCTCCACCCTTTAAATCAGGGGTCTCCAACCTTGGCAACTTTAAACCTGGAGGACTTCAACTCCCAGAATTCTGGGAGTTGGTTCTCCAGGCTTAAAGTTGCCAAGGTTGGAGGCCCCTGCTTTAAATTACACAATAAAATGACCAAGGGCTTTTTAAAACATCTTTTTGTAATTACTTAATTAATCCTAGTAGCAATTATAAATACATGGTTTTCAAAATACCTTCCTTTCCATCCACCCGCCAAAGAAGAATACATACATACATACATATCAGTTGCACCTCGGCTCTTAAAAATATCAAAAAAGTAAATAAAATAATGTAAAGACTTTGATAAGTTTGCAACTCAAACTGATGACAAGGACAAAAATCAAGGCAGATAAGTTGTATAAAGTTCCTGTGGGAAACAGACCAAAGGCAGATGGTCCAGTGATTGAAACTGGGATTTTTGGATGGGAAAAAAACTGCTATAGTTTCCATTTCAATAGAGCTACTCCTGGCATCCTAACAAACTTCCTCTGTTTTAACCTTACTCCCACCTCCCCACCCCCAAAATAAAACCCTTGCAAAGCCTTTGACTCTGCATGATCTACCACTGAGTAATCAGAGCTGATGTATCTGCCATTGCAATTACTACAGTTCATTGTGCTTTGCCTTAAGAATGAAAAAATCTGCTACTGAACATCAAGGTATTTTGATAACTTATTCCTCTTTTTTCTCCAGCTGGAGATATTTGACTAGAAGTTTCCAGATGAACAGCTCCTAATCCTTTCAATTAAAAAGGATTCATCCAGCCATCCTTCTTTAATGGTTTTTCTGCAGAAATAGCAACAATAACAACTTAGTGAGAAGACACAGAAGGAAAATGACATCATATATGCTCTCATACAATTACTTGAAACAATAAGATAAAGTTGTTAAAATACAAAACAAAACCAGCCCTTAAGCAATCTCAACGTATTTGTTGGTGTTTGGCTATCCATTTAATTGCAATGTTTTATGGTGACTCTGTTTTGGCCACAGCAGAATATAAGTGATCATCCTTACCCACAATGAAGTATTTTATAGATAGGTTGGATAGACAGCTGTTGTAGACAGTCTGAATTTTTTTTTTTTGAATGGGTCTTTTTAAAAAATAAATAAAACTTTATAATACATGATTTTAAAATTACAAGATTTTGTTTTGTGACATTTTATACAGAAATGTGAGGAAATTAATTTCAAATTTAAATTAGAATCCTTTATATATCACAAATTCATAGCAATTAATGTATTACAAAATATTATATAAACATTAATGAACAAAAATTCAACTGTTTGCCGTCAATGATTATTTATTTTAGTATGATTTAGTAGGACACAATTGACCAATTTCTTCTATCCTCACTGCCATGATACATAATTCCATGGATTTTATGGCCATTGATTTGTTGTCAGCAAGGAGACAAAATCTGTCAGGGTACAGCTCTGTTTATGTTGATAAACATTTCAAGGGGATATATCTGTTTATGTTGATAAACATTTCAAGGGGATATATTGTAAACTTGTAATGAAATTTTAATTGTGTTTCTGACAATTAAATACACATGCATAAAAATAAGATTTATGGAGCATGTAGGCAGAAGGAAAAAAGGGGTTTTCATTAATTTAAATATTCAAATGTGTGAATCTTTCCGAGCTGATTAAGGGGTCCCTGCCTTTTCCAATTTTTATTTAATCTTATTATCTATACAATAATTCAATGTTGCATGTCCCAGATAGAACTGTGAAATAAAGAAAAAATTGGTCTAATAACAGGTTACATTATTTCATTATCTGTTGCTATGTACCTGTAGTGTGTGTGTGTGTGTGTGTGTGTGTGTGTGTGTGTGTGTATTCTTTCACAGATTGTCAAGTTCCCAAGTGGAATTGGTTACTGATGAAATTTCATATCTATATGTATTTAAGTTATATGTATATAAATAAGGAACTTGCCTGATTCATGAAATTTCATGAGCAAGGAAAGTAATAAATGTGTTGAGTTCAGAATATATTCCTACATGTTAAAAAAAAAACACCACAAAGGTAAGGCCTGTATTTAAAATGTCCTATTCTGGTTAATTTATAGGTCATTCTCAATTATTCAATACCCCTGGTCTGGGAAATTATTGACTTCAAAGATAAAATGTGTTAATTTTACATATTTTGATTAGATGAATTAGAAAACAGGTGATAAAGGTGCTGGTTGGCTAAAGTTTTCAATATATTCCACAATAAAGATTTATACACAGGTGAGTATATTTGCCTACAAGGGAGGAAGGTGTCTAATGATCATGATGCCTTGTCATGATCATTGACGAAGTATGGTAGACCAATGAAAACGGTACCAATATATAAATGTATCTTCACTTTGAGAACAGGAAGGCAGATGACTATGAAAACACATGGAAAATTTGCTTAGTTCCTATAAAGCACTTGGTGCAAACGTATCACTTCTTCCACTCGTATTTAGATTATTTCCCTTTGAACTCTGGGGGAGTCAGTGATAAGCATGGGGAGAGATTTCACAAGGATATCACAGGCATGGAGAAAAGATACCAAGGGAAATAGAGTCCTCCATGCTTGCTAATTACTGCTGGAATCTCCCCTGGGATGATCCTACTGCAGTTCACAAGGCAAAAAGACAAAAAGTGCAGCTTAGATACCAAATAAAAATGGAACCTTGTTCTTTAATCTGATGTTAGAACTTGTCATTTTTTCATGCCAAAACCATGAAAATGTTACATGAAAAACCAATAAACAAATGAAAAGTTATATTGCTGGTATCAATAAAAATATAAATTTATAATGACCGATGTGGCACCATTCTTATTGCTATATCACATTTTGCAGAAAGGTGATGGAGCATAATCGCACATCCCCCTCGCAATTTTGAATTATTCTGATGCAATTTTGACCTGAAGCTACTGTTTCTTAGAACCTGGGGCCAATTAATACTCAGAACTTAATTTTCCTTTATTAGTGACCCAGTACTGCAAAAATTAAGCTTCTTTCATTTCTGAGGCTTTCTCCTTGTAGACTAGTGTTCTTGGAGAATACATTTGAAAAAGTTGTAACCTCGCCCCAATAGATGTATATCATTTATTTGTTTTTTTTTATTTATCACATTTTAAAAGCTGCTCATCTCATCCAATTTTGTGATCCCATCTCTACTGGGATTTCATCTAGTTGTGCTACTGAGACTGATTTGATCACATTGATACATGACTTATACTGAAAGTTGGATTAATATTGCAGGTGTTATAACAGTTCATTTAGTGACCATTCAAAGTTACAATAGCACTGAAATAAGTGATTTAGGACTGTTTTTCACACAACCATTGCAGCATTCCTATAGTCACAAGATCAAAATTCAGATGCTTGGCAATTTGTTCATATTTATGATAGTTCAGTGTCCCAGGGTCATGTGATCATGTGATTTTGTGACCCTCTGACAAGCAAAGTCAATGGGAAGTCCAGATTCACTTAACAATAATAATGTTACTAACTTAATAAAAGCAATCATTCACATAACAATTGTGGCAAGAAAAGTTGTAAAATGTTTCACTTAGCAACATAAATTTTGGGCTGAATTTTGGTTGTAACTCAAGGACTACCGCACCTATACTTGCCATTATATCCTTCTAGATTGTTTTCCTCTTCTGCAGAATTCTACATTAAATTAAACATCAATTAATACATTTATCTTTTTATAGTAATCCTCAATTCTACATTTCAAAGAATCAATGAAGCATTTTATGAATAAACTAATCTGTAGACCTGGAAAAAATGTAGCCATTTATGTAACAATCTAATTGTGTTATAGAAGTCATGAATTAACAAGATAATGAAAACATGGTGGAATGGAGTCGACAGACACTTTCCTTCACATTGAACAGGTCAGAGTCTTAATTTACAACTTGAGAAGATTTTTGTGTTCTTCTTTTCCTTCTTTCCTAAAGGATAAAAAAAATCACAAAATTGAAAAAAGGTTAATCTTAAATCAGTCAAGGATTTTTCCTAAAGTTAAGCTCCTGAAAAGCAGGACACAGAGGCAAAAATCATGTAAGCTACTAACCGAGTCACTATAACAAAACATCTCTATCCACTGCACATTGCTCAAATGGCTGATAATCCCTTCATCTTTCATACAGCTTATGCTGAGATTTCATGACAATCTAATTGACAGTTAAATCTATAAAACTGTACCACAAAAATAATTTACAACCCAATGGAATTTGTTTTCTTGGCATTGTGCTTTTTTAAGAAATAAATTAACTTCATTCTTTAGTCAGGTATTTTTAAATTACTTTATTATAGCTAGTCTTCAATTTAAAACCACAATTGAGCCAAAAAATTGTTGTTAGTGAGACATTTAATAAGTGAGTTTTACCCCATTTTTCTTGCCACAGTTGTTAAGTGAATCATTGCATAACTTAGTAACCTGGTTGTTAAGTGAATCTGGCTTCCCCGTTGACTTTGCTTGTTAAAAAGTTGCCAGAGGTGATCACATGACTTCAGCACACAGTAATGGTCATAAGTATGAAGCATCTGCTAAGCATCTGAATTTGGATCACATGATCATGGGGATGCTTACCAAGGTTGTAACTGAAAAATGGTCATAAGTCATTGTTTCAGTTCCGTTGTAACTTTCAATGGTCACTAAATGAACTGTTGTAAATCTACCTCTATAATTTAAGATGTTTGTATTGTATCAGAAGTGTTTGTGTTTTATTTTGTATTGTGCTTACCTGCCTTAGCGTCTTGCTCTTGTAGACAAGAAGATGACTAAAAACAATATCTTTATTATATTCCAGAACAGGGGACCACAATCATTTCTGAACACATACACATATATACATTATATTTCAGAATTTATTCCTGATCCTTCACACCGTATTGCAGCACTATCTCTTGGTAGAGAAGGGTTGAATTATGTCTTATTTCTAGCCTTTATAGTGTCCATTAAGGTTGGATGCTTGTTGTTTACATTCTTATCTATTCAGAAAAATCCACCATGTTGGGTAGACTCTTCCTGCCATTATCTGAACTTGGATGCTACTTGTCCTATCAAAATAAAGAAAGAATACATAGTGAAATAGTACAATAGAAGATTCCTATAAGCATAAAAATAAGATAAAGTATTGGTGAGACAGACAAATGTTTTATAGAAGAATCAACACATTCTGGAAAAAAAACCCTCTTCTCATACCTCATCCATGCTTTCTAAAGTAATCTCTATAGATAAAGCCTCCTTCTGGCATCTTAAAGGAACATTCAGGAGGGGATGGCCTTCAGTCCTAAATCTTAGGACACATTTATGTTCCAAAGCTGAGAATCAGAGTATCCAGTGTGTTTTGCATTGACCCTGCTTGGAAGTCATTAAGAACTTTAGAGGTTCAGTTTCACTGCTTGACCTTCAAGGAAAAATACTATGATTAAACTTTGGCAAATTTTTTTTGTACAAAAACTAATGCCACATTGAAACATTAGCTCTTTTTATTCTCTTAATGTAGTGGAAGGTCAAGTAGATACAAATTAAAGGGAAGTTTTTTAAAAAAAAAGAATGAGAAGAAAATGTTTCTTTTCAGCTGAGCTATTGCACACCTGCAGCTTATTTTCATGATCAAGGGGGGGAAAACCCTTTGAAATACTAGGGTAGTAATGGAAATGCTGACTGATTTACAACAAAAGGTGCTAGTGGGGGGAATTATATGTTATGTTTTGCCGTAAATTCTATTAACACAATGAAGCTATCTTAATTAAACTGCTTTTAAACAGAATAAATTATTTAAAGAATCAAATTCTTTAAGTCTTCAACTGTGGTGGCCCAACAACTGGCAAATCATGGTCTCGCTCTGTACAATTGAAAGCCGTAACCAGCATCAGAATGGCTGTAATTAGCTACAGCATATATTCCAATTAACAGGGGAATTCCTTTTGCCTTGCTAGCAGCAACTGCCTGTTGAGAAGCTTTTACATGGCACTTGACTCAGTGGAAATAGGCTTTTTTCCTCGCCTATTTTGGCAGAGATATACCCTGGATTAACTGTCTTCCTGTTCATTAATGGGCTAACATGTAATTTGGCAAATAAAAGTAAGGAGTAGGACAAAAGCCAAAAATTCTCACAGTAGATATCAGTTTGAGATCAATACTTTTTGTTTTTAATTGTGTATTGTACAATAGATCATAATCAGGTTTTTAAAAAGCTGGTATTCTCTGGCATAATTGTTTAGTCGGCAAACTGGCAATAATTCAGAATCCTGGCAAGCTGAATCTGATTAAAAACACACTCTGGGACAGTTGCCTTTTCACCCCTTCTGACGCTTAAGTATTTAGACACAGTAATCACACCAGAGTATCAGAAAAGCAAATATACTTTAGTCAGGAGTGTCAAACTCCCGAAGTCATGGCGTTGTCACGTGACGTGTCATTACTTTTTTCCTCTTCACAAAACCTGGCCTGGGTGTGACCAGCATGTGACACATCTGCCCCACAGACCATGAGTTTTGACAAGCCTGCTTTAGGTAGATAGTCAATCCCTAAAGCTATTTATGTGAAGCTCTGAAGTTGTTGTGAGGGTCTTTGGATCAGTTTTGTAAGGTAGGACAGAATGCTGAAACTAGTTTTATTACTTAAAGTGGGAGTGTTAAAACTGGGCATTCTATCTCTAATTTCTTCTTAAATGTCCAGGGCTCATATCAAGGGCACAATGAGCAAACTAACTATAAACTCCTAGTTTCCAGTCTTAACAGGTACACAAATTTTAAAAGCCATCTGCTTCCCTTGTTCAACATAAAAAAGTATTGCCTGTTCGTTAAATGCAAGATGATTTCTTCCCATTTATTCTCTGTAAAAAACAAAACTTTATAGTATACAGTAATGTTATGATTAATGATAAATATTCAGAACAATAGAATGAAATTCTCTCTGAAAATCACAATCATGTTAATATTTTGGTGTCCTCGTATTAGATGATCATCTAAGGATATGCTCTTATTTTAAGCCGTTAACTTTTCTAGATTCTTAAACTCCGAGTGTGCAAGTTTGCAGGATCCAGATAAGTCTACATACGTATCTGTATATTCACTGGTGATTTGATTAAGATGACTTTGAACTATGAATTTGGGACTGGAAACACACATTCTGCCAATTTATCCATCCATTTAAACTGATATCGTATTATATGCAGAAATATCTATATTTTCACTAAAGAAGGTAGATCAGTTTTTTTACAGAAAGCTATCTTTGTCTGAACCAAAGCATTGGTTTACTCAGTCTAAAGATGTACAAGCTGATGCACAAGGCTGCAGAATCGCAAATCAAGAGTATACATATTTCAAAATATTTTAAGTGATAAATAAGTGCTAATTCATCTTATGTGTTTGCCAGAGACTAAATACATAGTCCTTATTTTTAATAAAATCTCAAAACAGTATGCTGTCATTCACAGGTCTACAAAGTTTTTCTGTATACATATTATAATATTATGTTCCTTTTCTTTCCATTTTTAAACAAATAATATCAGTACAATTCTTCATACTACAAAAATTATTTGTCCTATAAGAGAAAATAAAATATATTTCTTCTGTAAAATAAAAACCAAATGTTTTTTGGCAAAAATGCAACTAATAGGAGATCAATTTCAAGGGCAAGCAGCTATGAATTCGATGTCATTTTTCTTGGGACTGCTTTCTGGAAGAGCAACTGGACAAGTTGGTAATAGTATGAATACATTCCATATATTGACATGGACTTTGTTTTAGAGAGCATCTGTTTTTAAAATCAGCACTAGAAATTTAATCAACTAAATTAAAATAAATACACTTTCTACAAAAATAACTTCCTGCAGTCAACTTTTCTAAAAGATGAACATTGACTGGTATTTAAGATGCCGAGATAAATGTATATAGTTAGGCAATTACAAAGAACTGCTTAAAAAAAGATAGAAGAAGCTTAAAGCAATATTAGCTCACTATATTGATAAATGGATATCCAAACGTATTAAGCCCTATCCCAAAGTCAGATTAGAATGTGCAGTGATTTCTTCCTAGAATATAATCATTTTAAGACAACATAAAAAAATATTTTAATGCAGCATTATTCTGAGTTCATCTCTTAAAATAGGGTGATTCATTTGCCTCTCTTTGGTAGAAGCAAAATGAAATATTATTTTTAATGAATGCTATATAGAACCTAAGAAGTATTGACATGTTTCATCTCAATATTAAGCCAGTCACCTTTTAAAATGAATCTCCAAGCCCTGAAGTCTAATACCGTCCAACAATACTAACTTTTCCTGATGAAATAGGAAAAGAATAGTACAGATGTTCTTTTATAAGTTATAGCATAATTGTAGTATTTGTTTCATTACATGAAGAAAATAAAAATCCATTTCAAAGAGCATGTTATATAATCTTTGAAAATTGAATTTTATCTGCATGTATACAATATTAGATAAATTTACTTTATATAATTGACAATTTTGGGGAAAAATATTAATAAATGTTTCATATAATTTTGCAAGAAAACAATGTAATTCTGGTGCTTTAATTCATTTAGAATTTTTTTTTACCATTCATAATTAAAGAAGCAGTTAAGAACCACTGTATGAGAAATCCAACTATAAAAGGTAACGTATATATCTTCATAACGTATATATCTTTCAGGTTTACTATATGAATCTGAATAAATATTTTAAAATTGAAAATGTATGTCCTTCAATAAGAGATCCAATTTGGGTTAGTGGTTGAAATCAGGGAAACCATGAGTTCTAGTCCTGCTTAGGCCATGAAAGCCAGCTGGATAACCTTGAGCCAGTCACTCGTTCTCAGCCCACCTCATAGGATTGCTGTTGTAAGGAAAATAGGAGGAGGAAAGTGTGTTAAGTTTGTTCAATTTATTAAGACCTGTTAGGTTTTACACCATTTTCCCTATATTTTTATGTAAACATGTTAACATAAATTCAGTTGTGTTAAATAATTGTTTATCATAGGCCTGTAATAAAATATTATTCAACTCAACTTTAATTTATTCTACTGATGAGAGAAAATCTGCTCAACTGTGTGCAAAGACTTTTCAGTATCACTTTAAAATTTAAAACAACACAAACACACGTGTAAGCCTTATAAAGCACCAATTGTAAAATTAAGGGAATAGCTGAAATTCAAAGTATTGTAATGTCTTAAATTCAAAGTATTGTAATGTCTCAAAACTAATTTGTTTGATAAATTCACTGTCATTCAACTGACAGGTATTAAAATAGCAGCTTCCAGGTGGTTTTGTGAATGGCTTTATTTGTTAATTAAACCTGATTGAGCTATGATCTGTTATATAAGAAATGTCTATGCTGCAGATTTGAGTTTGTTGAAATAATGGTGAAGAAACCAAAAATAATTAAGTCTAAAAATGTAATTAAGTGCTGAGATAAACGTATACTCCCATTGGGCAGGATGTGCAGCAACAAACACCAGGGATTAATCATATTTAATTCATTCATTTATGTTCTAATTATAGTTTACACTAATTATTGCTTTTACAGAAGGGTATATTTTTATATAATTGAGGCTATAATATCTCATTTTAATCTCCTGCTACAATAATATGGTCAGAACTGATATGGTTTAAATGATGAAAATACTCATGGAATGTGGCAGAGACATTTAAATTATGACCATAACTTAAATATTCATTATAACTATACATTAAAAATAAGAAGTAAAAATGAACACTGACTTCACTGTAACATATAATTTCCCTATGACTTCCCTGTAAAGAGAACAGTTTATGTATAGGAATAGCCATCCCTTTAACCCTGCTTGAAGCTTAGCCAAGTACACCAGATTTTACACAAAAACTTGACAAGGTTTTATCTACCTAGTGCTGTCTCCATGTTTAAAAAAATGTCAGCTTTTAAAGATTTGAAATAGGTTATAATGTGTTGTTGCTTCCAAGTTCTCTAAACCCTTTCATTTTAGGGTGACTAAATTCAACTGAATGTATTCTGTTGGCTCACTAATCATACATGGGTCTTACATTTGTGTGTTTGTGTGTTGTGTGTGTGTATCTCAAATACTAATATAAGACTCAAGTGTAGGATTGTACATATTCTTGTGATAAACTTAACATTATTTCCATTTTAATTGCACTTTAATAGTTGATAACCGTATCAATACAAATTACAATATAAACCTGCGGTAGTTGAACAAAGAAAAACAGCAAAACCTAAAAGAAATTAATGATGAAACAAAAATAGAACAGAAACTAAGAAAAAAATTGTATTAGTCTTTATTGCTTCAATAGTTGAGAACAGACTGAATCAGCTAGAAGAGCAGAAGTTATCAACTTTAGTGTAAACAAAAAATGGTACTTGAAACTTTTTGATTTCTCTTGTTGATATAAAGTAAAGCAGAATATAAAATATTGTAGCTGCCCAGATTTTTTAAAATATGGTTCAGAAAATAATTGTTTCTTGTCTGCGACTTCCACAGTAAAATCTGGATAGATATTTTATTCTTTTAGAATTACATTTTAGACAATTAAACTCAGAAATTTTTGTCTAAATCTATGGAAAGTCTCATCTCTTGTAGAAACGAAATTCATGTAGAAACTGTACACTATCTGAGTAAGTGCTAGATCCTGATCTTCAGGTAATGAAATTTTAATTAAGACTTAAAGGGTAGAGAAAGATGTCAAAATAAAATTTCTATAAATGTTGTCAATTGAATTGGATTAGGGATATTTTCAATACCAATCACATACTTTTTTCTCTGAAATACTGAGCTTCCAGAATATTATTCAAATACTGTGACAGCCCATATTGTCCTGGATTTTCGTTTGTTCTCCTAGGTTATATACTTTATCTTGGATCTCTGTATGAGTCTTATTAGTCTCGATAGTTATTGTTTGAAAAGAGAGAGAGAGATTCTTAGATTGGCTTTGAAATGTTTAATTGGCAAAGCATCTTGTTTAATAGCTGGAAATTCTTCCTTGGCTGCTTTGGAAAGTACAGATGGGAGAGACATACAGTATCTGGAACTGCAGCAGGAGATTTCTTGGCCCTAATTCACCTATTTAGAGGAAAGTAATTGGCCTCAGGGAGATATTACAATGTAAATAGCCTTAATTTATTTGTTTGATGAAATACTATCCATGCAGCATAGGATTTTAAATACTTTATAAAATAGGAGAGAAAAATAAATGTTAGCTCACTATACACAGAGAAAAGGAACCATAAAATCATGTCAATCAAAATGTCAACCAGTTTTTCTTTTATACATATTTTTGTTTTCTATTTTATTTTCTTAATTAGTGTGGGTATTTTTTTCTTAATTAGCAGTTATAAAATATTGCACAGTTGGAAATAGTATCAGTTTTAAAGCTATATATACACAAATGAGTGGTTACCGTTTGGATGAAACATTGATATCTTACTGCCTTAACTATTGACCAATACAAAATATTTAAATGAGCTTAATTTTAATGTGAAGTTAAAATGGAATTTACAATGAAGCAGACTTTATGCATTTATAATGGAACGATTAATGTATCAAATATGATATAGTTATATCACATTTCATGTCTGCAGGAAAAAGTATAGAGATTTTTTTCATTCATTTAGGTTCCAGATCAGCTTTACTGAAAGAGATATTTTTCCAGCAAATCATGGGAATACTGCACAACTTCAAACTTACACCCCAACAACTATATTCAGTGGTTCTTCTCAGTGCTGCAACATGATTTGAGAAGCAGAGGACCTGAACAGCCAGTCTGCTCATTGACAGACAAACACATACAAATACAAGATAAAATTGGTGAAAATGTGGCTTGCATTTATCATTGTAGCTGCTTAGGATCTTGAAATGCATTACTGATGGTTTACTTTATAACTGATATCATGTGAAAGACAGAACTACTGTATGATAAACTAATGTGACATTATATTAAAAGTGATTCTTCCAAAGTTCTTCCATAGCTTCAGTCAATAACTTTGCTGATGGTTTGCATCTATCTTTAGGAATTAAATGGAAAATAATATTAGAATCAAATAAAGACATTTGACAATTACCCCAAGATTTAGAGTAAATTTAATCCAACTTAGAAATTATTTAGCACAGAATATCACAACACAATTTTGCTCATCATAATAAATAAGTTTCTCAACTTTCAATGCAATTTGAGAAGCAAAAGTTGCTACATATAGTAGTATTTATTTGCAGAATGCTGCCATGTTAGTGAAATTTACTATTCCCTAATAATGCTATAGATATGAGTGACAATATTCAATATTCTTCACCATTCAAAGTTTTGCATGACCAAAATCACTTCAGATAATTTCAAAAGACATTTCTAGCATTTTGATATTCTTTTGCATATGAGATTATGATCTGGCATTTCGTGTTACATATACAGACAGAGATGATATAGAGACAGACAGATATTGGTGTGGAATTGAGAGAATCTTCATTAAAAAGAATTGGAGGAATCTTGAGAAATAAATTTTATCATACATTAATAAGGCAAAGCAATATTGCCAAGTATTTTTAGAAAATGATCCAATTTGTAATATTTCTTTAGAAAACACATTGCATAATATTTGATGGAATGAAATAAAGTTTTATTTCTCAAATATTCTTCCAACATTTTCATATATTACCTAGGAACTTCAAATTTGTAATTTCACATATCAAAAATATCATATTTTTCACTGGAAAAAAGTGTAAAGTTTCCTTCCAAAATATGTATATCATATACATATATGATCATAACAATGCATACCAACATTCAGCCTGCTAACTAGGTTAACATGGGTTTTATGTTTTATGGTTGACTACTTTCACGAGTATGCCACTCTGTTAAGACATATTTTAAAATGCTGCCTGGACACAGCATATTATGTGAATACAATTGTATTTTTGATAATGCAAGCTTGACATTTGTTATGTAAACCAGGTATATGTCTATTTAATCTGAAGTAAGAGCTACGTTGCATGGGAGATCTTATTGCATTTTATTTTTTATTAATAAAAAGCAAGTATTTGCAGCATGGAAAAATGCATGTTATTCCTATAAAATTCCTAGATATATACTGGAATAGTTAAGCAGTAGAAATAACTTCAAAAAGATTGTGGAAACTCTTTAAAATAATTTTGTTTAAAAAAAGTTGTTTGGTATTTGATTTCCATCAAGATAAAGGATCTTGACATTTCTAGGGAATGGAGAACAGAGACTTTTATTCATACAAAACCCAGATAAATTCCTTGATTCACCCTAACCAGCCTATAAAATTAGCTGTCAGGAACTCTCAATGTAAATCAAAGTAAATTACGTTTGCTCAGTGTTGTTATGTATAAACTAGCACTACTTTCCCTCTAATACTACAACATGTGAAGAATACTTAACACTTATACACAAATAAGACAACTTTTAAAAGTTATCTCACTAGAAAACGCTGCATGAGATTTCATATTGTTGCAATATGAGGTCCTTAGTGGTTATCACATTCTAGGCAGGTGTCTCATGATCTGTCTGATTAGACATCAGAGTTCTCCCTTGGTGTTGTTTCTCAAGGACATTCGCCAAGTTTGCATAATGTTGTTTTTCTTTTGTAGAGTTTTATTGCATTGCATGGCAATTGATAAAAATTCAACTAAATAAAGTATTCAGAAATTCTTGACAGAAACAAAATTTGATAACCCTTTTGCTATTAAAGTTTTCCTGATGAATTATACTGTTATTCTATGCTGCATCATATGTAAAGAAAGGCAGAAAAATGAAATCCATTTTTATATAGATACACAGTCCATGCTATAGAAAATTTAAAAACAGTTAATGGATTCTTCTTAAAGGAACTATTTCGTAAATATATCTCAGTCATCCAGCTCATGATTGTCCTGAAGGTTTTTTTTTCAAGAGGCAACTGGACTTTCTGGTTTTTCTTTGAAAATGAAACCAGAGCTGAAGAAGCTTCTTGGATGAGATGCGCAACTTCTTCAAAGAAAAACCAGAAAGCCCAATTGCCTCTTGAAAAAGCACTTTGGGGAGTACTTCACAAATACTATTTTCAAATTGGATGAGGATGGATTCTCATGTAAGTAAATGACCAAGTAATCAAATGATCCTAAACTATACAGTGGAAAGGAGAATAATTTGCAATTTCCTCAACAGAGAGTGGAAAGCAGATCTACTTATTGCTTGCGAGATCAATAGAGAAACAATTTCAGGTTTTTTTTTTATGATCCAATAGAAAATATACCTTCTGCACTTATTTGTTTCTGTGAGAAACTGTTAAGTTACACTTGCAAATGTAATTTTGCAACAGGTGCAATATGATAGTTTGAATTTAGACTCACATAGAGAATGACAGAAGCAAAAGCCTGGGCACGGCATTGACTGGATAACATTTTTGGCAAGCTCTTATTGATCAGCTAGAAGAATAACACTGATTGACTCATTATCTTCAGCTGAACCCAGAATGCTGAAAACAGAATCAGTTGATCCATTTCAACCACTTAGAATTGGAGAATGGAAAAATTCCATGCACACTTATAAAAAAATGCAAAGGGAAATTATTTCTCAGTAATTATACATAGATTTGTTTTGGAAATGGACAATTGATTAGCTAAGAAGAACTAAAGATCAAACATAATTCTTTAAGGGTCATTATCATTTTTATTTATCAATCTTTTAGACTGTAATATGTGATCATGTAAATGAAAATTAGAATAGAATAGAATACTTTATTGGCCAAGTGTGATTGGACACACAAGGAATTTGTCTTGATGTAAATACTCTCAGTATACATAAAAGAAAAGATACATTTGTCAGGATTCGAGAATCATAAGATACAGCACTTAATGATAGTCATAGGGTACAATAAGCAATCAATCATGCTAGGAAACAGTCAATATAAATCGTAAGTATACCAGCGACAAAGTTACGTTCATACAGTCACAAGTGGGAGGGGATGGGTGATAAGGAGTGATGAGAAGATAAATAGTAATAGTAATGCAGACTTTGTAAATAGTTGGACAGTGTTGAGGGAATTATTTGTTTAGCAGAGTGATGGCTTTCGGGGAAAAACCTGTTCTGGTGTGCAATGCTCTATAGCATCGTTTTGAGGGAAGGAGTTGAAATAGTTTATGTCCGGGATGTGAGGGATCTGTAAATATTTTCACAGCCCTCTTTTTGACTCGTGCTGTATACAGGTCCTCAACTGGAGGCAGGTTGGTAGTAATTGTTTTTTCTGCAGTCCTAATTACTCTCTGAAATCTGTGTCTGTCCTGTTGGGTTGCAGAACCAAACCAGACAGTTATAGAGGTGCAAATGACAGACTCAATCATTCCTCTGTAGAACTGGATCAGCAGTTCCTTGGGCAGTTTGAGCTTTCTGAGTTGGCACAGAAAGAACATTCTTTTTTTAAAAAAAAACAAATTTTATTAATTTTAAAGACAAACAAAACATCATTAAACATTAAAAACATAAAACTTTTTTCCATTATAAATCTTTACAAGGCAGGTAAAACATTATTTTATATCGCATACTTCTAATTTACCCCATTTCCATATAAACACATAAATTCCTTTTAACAAATTTCTCATTATTTCTCTTTACTCTTATTGAATTACATTTCTTTTCTATATTTATCTACTATTAAGTCATCATATTTATATTTCCCTCTGACTTGTTTACAATTATTCTCATCTAACATTCCTCCGAGATTTTATTAATTCTCAAAGAAAGAACATTCTTTGTTGTGCTTTTTTGATGACATTTTTGACGTTAGGTGTCCATTTTAGGTCATGTGATATAGTAGAACTTAGAAATTTGAAGGTCTCTACTGTTGATACAGTGTTATTTAGTGTTGTAAGAGGTGGTAGTGTGGGAGGGTTTCTTCTAAAGTCAACCACCATTTCTATGGTTTTGAGTGTGTTGGTTCCAGATTGTTCCAGTTACACCACGAGGCAAGTTGTATAACCTCCTGTCTGTATGCGGATTCGTCATTGTCTCAAATGAGACCAATCACTGTTGTGTCATCAAATTAGAACAATTTATCCTAAATTTCAAGTGCTTCTAATGAATTTGAATTTCATTTCTAATGAAAATTAGAACAATTTATCCCAAAACGCAGATGCTTTGACATAGACCTATACAATTAGAAATGTTACTTTAAAGCAAAATAAAGGTTCTAACTAATGCATTAGATTTACAGTACAACGATTACAGTTCTGCTGATTGCAGCAATACTATTATGAACAAGGAAAACCAGATGCTTTTCCTTTTTCTAATTTCAAAGAAGTCTCTATTGATGTTTCCTTTGTGATTGGCTGGGTTAGCTAACAATACAACACAGTTTTTAAAATATCTTTTCTCTGGAAAATTTTTTGGCAAATATGTGTGATACATCAATATTTCAATCTAAAATTGAACATCAAAACAGACTATTTCTGTGTTGATATTTCACAAATAAAGGAATTTACACTTTATATCTTACTGGATTACAATTTTCTTTTTATATATACTTTTACTAAAAGTCTTAAATATGATAAAGACTAACACAAATTAAAATAAATTAAGAAACAAAAAATAAAGAAATGAAACAGCAAGAAGTGCAAGAAAATAAAGAAGTTGAAAAAAGTAGATAAAGAAGTGGCTTCTGATATTCTTCTTAGCAGTTATATAAAAATATATTTTAACCCCTCTAAATTTACAGCATATTACTCTTGTTTTTATAATCTCTCCTATCTAATCATAAAAACCAGAGATCATAAGTTTTTCAAAAAGTCCATAAGAAGTTTTACAATTTTCTAAAAGAATGGAAGAGGATTCAAAATATATTGTAAAACTTTTGTCATTCCACCAACTATTATTTTGTGTAAAATAGTTTAAGTGTAGTATAAATGTATTTTGTGTGTGTGTGTGTGTGTGTGTGTGTGTGTGTGTGTGTGCGTGTAGATAGATGTAGATATAGATATGCACACACACAAACACAGTTGGTTTTATGGGGACATTCTCCAGTTAGAGACATTGACAACCTCTGTTTAGAGTTAAGAAAAGGATAAAGAATTGCTGGCATTCTGTCTTTCTCAATCTGGAGGGTATTAATCTCCTCTTTTCTGATACTTTAGCAGCCCAAGTTCTTTTTGATCTACCATTCCTAATATCGATCTAAACTTCTTAATCCATCTCAACTTCATTCTTAATTAAAACAACAAATTTTCAAGAATTAGCATTGCCTAGATCCATCTTACTTTGTAACCCTTTTTGTATCACAGTGCTAGTGACTCTTACTTGCTGTTATGTCTCTTTTTCTTCCTTTGTCTCCCCCGCCTCTTTTTTTTTTACTATTCAAGGTCTTCCTTCTTCTCTGAGAAACATCCTTCTGTGAGACAATAAACTACCTACCACATTCTTTCTCACCAGGACAAGGTATTCATTAGGATATCTAAGTTACATTTATGCCCCTGAAACAGATTCCCAGGAAGGCATGGCCTTCTGTAACTTGTCATAATATGCTAACCTAAAATGAGATTTTGTTCAATGTAATCTGCAAGACTAGCCTATGCAATTGTATTATGACTCAGTGTGTGATTTTAAATTGGGCAATTCAGACAAATCAAGTAATTGAGACAATTCAGTAAATCATGAATTTAAAAAATGATGGTTTAGACCTTAGTGTGAGTATAGCTTGACTCTTGATAAGAAACTATGTTAGGAGATTTTGTTTTTCTTTATGTTTTTAAGGTGCCTTTGGCAGTTGACCTTTCATAACATCTATGATTATATTCAAGCTGTGCCAAGAAGGCAGTTGTATCTTTCAGTAAAAATTTGGGTTTATCAAAATATCTAGACATTTCATGAGAAAACACAAAGTATGGGTAATTTGTACTAGGTCTGGCAAAGATTGGATCTGAAGATTCAACTAAATCTTCAACTTTTCTAATTAAATTGAAACATCAAAACAAGTTTGTTTTTACCAAGTAGATTTGGAGTGATTCCAGATGCTTCTAAAGTTGGTTACAAAGAGACTTCTTAGAAACAATGATGGGATGTCAGCAGAGCTGTTGACCGTAGCAGAAAAAGGAAGCAATGAAGGCTCCTTGGAATTCTTCTCCAGAACACAAGGGAAGTCAGGATTGCCCTGTATGCTCTGTACAGAGGCTCCTAATGAAATGAAGGACCAGAGGATCGTGGTCTACAGTAGGTTTTAAAGCTCTGCGGGCTGGGGAAGTCATCTTGTCTAATCTGTAGTTTAATGCCTTCAAACAGCCCCTGGGATTGTGTGCTTTCTGACTTTACCACCTTAGGTAATTGTTTCTTAGTGGCTTTTTCAATGATAAGACAAGTTTCATTTCATCAGGTGAGTTTCCTTTTATGCTTGATGAAAGAAGTTTTATGCAAGTGTAAGTACTTCCAAAAGGAAAAAAAAAATTTTTTTGAATGAATATTAAAAGCGTGACTAGAATACTAATTTTGCAAAGTTATAAATGGATTAAGTAGCCAGATGGACTTCAAAGAATATTTTCTGAGAATTGTTTAAAATCTTACCAAAATACATACAAAGACTTTGAAACCAACTGTAAGAGTTAATCCCTGGGAAGATGTTGTTGTTTGGGGGGGAGGGAACCATAAGAGAGGATTTTGAATAAAGGGAGCCAGAGAAAACTCAAGATTACAGTTAGAGGAGAAGAGACCCATTAAAATAGTTGACTGTGGAAGAATTCAAGGATATTTGGTAATAATGCACTCAGAAATTATTCTTGTTGTTTGCTATTATTAAAATTATGTTAAAAGAAACTACAGAAGAGGAACAGAAAAATGGGCAAAACATAAATTTTTATTTTATTTTATATAAACAATCCATCTTTCATTTAAACAGTGTGTCGTCTGGGTACAAATATTTTGTGCAATAACCATTACAATTAGTAATCAATTAGGGTCATGAATGCTTCTGACTATGACCAAATTGGGTGCCAACCAAAAAAATCCACAAAATGTTTGACTCTGCTTATGAACACATCCTCGGGTGGCGATCAAATACAGCTGTGGCAATTTTCCCTGCCGCAGCAATTTCTCCTTCTGCGCCATTTTGTGTGTGCGCGTATGCACAGTTAGTCTCACTTCTAGTCACAACCAAATCGGCTTGTGACCAAAGTCCTGGAATGGATTATGGTTGTGAGTGGAGGTTCCACTGTACTCTTTTGTAAGCAAGCCTGAAAAGATCAGTTGGTAGGGAGACCTGGAAGGAGAAATTGGATAATTTCCTTGTACCAATGGTAGCACTGCTTGTAGTTGTATAGCACAATGTTCAAAAATAAATGTTTCTATTAATTATTTTGATTCATTATATTCTGAATGATGATTCTATGAGCATTTCTGTGAGAAGACTTTTGCAACCACTGTCATGCAAGAGATAAATTTGCAGTACTTTCCCACAGACAAAGAAACACTGCCATATGGTATTAAATCACTTCAGATTTCTTCCTCCCATATGGAAGGAGGACATAACTTACAGAGGTGATTATTTTTCACAGTAAACAAGTACTATTTACTATTTAGGTTAAGTAGTAGTCAATGTTCTTCTTCTTTCTTGAAATTTCCTAATATATGGAGTCAGGAGGATATACAGTATATAGTTGCATCTGATTTATCTTGTTAAAAGAAAAATCTCTTGAAGATGACAGGTTATAAGAATATATTATGAAATGACTATATTGAGTATTATGTGAGATTATTTCTACCTGTAAGAGAAATGTCTTCACCATTTAAAATCTTTTGAGAAAGAATTAAAGAGGGTTTCCTTTTTGACACAAACAAAATTTAAAAATCTGTTCTCATTCCTATGGATGGTACATGTCTTGGATCCTCTACCAAAGGCCTGGGACTAACAATGCATTCTTAATAGTGCATTCTTCTGAGTGCAGAACTCTGACATTGGTCTTGGGATCTGTTGGATCCACTTTCCCAGCTTCGGATTCATAGCCCTGAGTACTCTTACCACTACTGGACCATGTTGGTCTTTACTTTACACTTCCTGTCTAATTCCTCCTTCAGGCCTAGATACTTCTTCAGCTTCTTATATTCCTCCCTGATGTTGGTATCATTTAGCACCACTGCTGTATTCTAGTCCTCGTCTATTATCACAATGACTTGCTAATAGCCAGCTAGTTATTGGCATCTTCTAACGTACCATCTAAGGAGATCAAACCTGTCAATCCTAAAGGAAATCAACTTTGATTGTTCTTTGGAAGATCAGAAACTGAAGTCAAATACTTGGGCCACCTAATGAGAAGAGATGACTTAGAAAAGATATTGGAGAAGTTTGAAAGCAAAAGGAGAAAAAGTTGGCAGAGGATAAGAAAAGTCCAATCAATTTGGCCAATAACTTAGTAACTTAACAACAACAAAAATGTACTATCTTCTGCGCTGAGCCTTGGTAATCAGTCTTGAGGATTAATTGTAGCTAGTTTATCCATTATCTTATATCAGCTGCTGTGCTCTGAAATGTACTGGGTGGCAATGACTTTTCAGCTACAGATGATGGCTGCACATTTAGTTGTTCCAATTGTTCTTCTAAATCTTTTCGAGTCCAGGATGTAATATGTGGTTGATCTACTTCAAGTTGTGAGAGTAGTTTCTTCTTCACAATATTGAAGCATTGAATCACTAGCTATTTCTCAGTTAGTATGAATATAACAGAATTGGAAAGGACCTTGGCAATCTTCTAGTCCAACCCCCTGCTCAAGCAGGACACTCTATACAATTCCAGACAAGTGGTTGTCCAAACTTCAGCAGTCATGGGTCTCCATCACTTTTAACTTAAAAGCCTCCGGTGATAGAGACCATGACTTCTGAAGGCAAGCTGTTCCACTGGTCAATTGTTCTCACTGTTAGAAAAATTCTCTTTATTCCAGGTTGCTTCTCTCCTTGATCCATTCTTTACTGTCTTGCCTTCTGGTGCTTTGGGAAATAGATTTACCCTCTCTTCTTTTTGGCAGCCCCTCAATGTTTAATGTAGGTCTTCCAAGAGGTATGGTTTGTTTAACAGCCCACTTATTATCATGGTTCCCCAAAATCTGACGTGGTTATTCCAGGCAATGCCTGAACTTAGTTTAAGTCACTATGATCTCCTGCATCAAAGGACAGCTTTCTTGAATAGAATAGAGTAGACTGGAGTAGAGTAGAGTAGAATAGAATACCTTTATTGTCATTGCATTCCACGAATACAATGAAATTTGAAAGCTACTCCAGCAGTGCCCCAAACACGACATCACAATCAGACTACAGAGTATTTAAAAATTAAACAATAATAATAATAGGACTGAATCACAAATGTACTACCTGATTCAAGACAACTACTGCCTTGGAAAAGAAACTGTTCTCAATCCATTAGTCCTCATTCTAACCACTAGGGTAGGCTAAGCAGCTGCCAGATGGATGGATGGATGGATGGATGGATGGATGGATGGATGGATGGATATATGTATGTTTGTATGTATCAAGCTGGAAAACATTCTTAAAGCTGTCTTCCATTTTCCTCACAACTACAAACTGTGAGTTATGGATGGGCTCAAAGTCACCCAATCAGCTTATGTTCCTAAAGAATTCACTGTTGTCTTTAGAGCAGCACTAACTCATATACATTATGGCATAAACAAAATAAGGAATATGAAATAAAGTAGACTAGATCTATTGAGTGTTTAAAAAGATATCAGAAGACTTGGTGCTTCCCACTGTTCTGTGTTAATACAGAATCACATGTGTGATAGACGATATAGAAATTTGATATTGATATGTTGTGCAACTATGACATATTTCACTTTATGGCTTTTCTGTAGTTTAAAAAATTAACAAGAAAAAGAGAGAAAACAAATGATTTCCAAAAACTGTGGCAGAAGCAATAGAAAAGGGTTGCTTGCCTCCCCCTGGTATTTTTCATTAATTCTCACACCTTTCTCAGCTGCACAATAACTGCGGATCATAGAAGCTGCACAGCAGTTAAAATGAGGAGAAGGAACTGTGATGTTCCCTGTGCCTGTTTTGCTGAAAGGTTGCAACTAGTCTACAGAACACTGACAACTGTTCAAATAAAGAGTTGTCTCTTTTCCTTCAGTGGGGAATCTCAACAATTTCATCCTAAAGGCTGCAGACTCATAAATATTCTAAAATATTTAAAAGCAACAGGTGTGACCTAAACCTTCACTGCCCCCTTCAAATAGGGGCTAGCCTCCTAAAAATATTTTTGTCTTAAAAAAAAAACCAAGTAGATTGACTGATGCTATCTGCAGCTTTTTAGAGATTTGCTAGCATAGTAGTCCTTTTATGTCATCCTTTTGACCTTCTGAAGTGCAATTTCACCACATGGTTTCTCTCTCCATAGTAATCATGAGATTTCCACTTGTTTTTAAAGCAGTGTATGTCCCCCTTTTCTAGAAACAGGGTTAATGGTGATAAAGTTCATGCAAGAGAGGACAAACCTTTGCTTAAAAATATTCCTTGTAATGTGTGATATCCAGCAAATGCTGGATTTAAAATAAAAGTAAACTTTGCTTTGAAGTAAACTTTGGGCTCCTATCATGAACATATCTACATAGTTTTCTTGGCAACAATGCAGAGTAGTTTGTCAGTACTGCCCTTTTAATTTCAGTATAATCTATAAACTTAAAATATTCTGTATAGTGCTCACATATCTAAATACTAACCAGATTTGTCCCTGATTAGCATTTTGAGTTCCAACTTGCTCAACTATAAAATGAGATCAGTTAACACCAAGATTGCCATTAACAGTTTCCAGAACAAACAGTTATTTGGGATATTGTGGTTCCCATTATAAATATTGTCTTCCTATTTAAACTGCACTCATTATAAATTTGCATTATTAATATAAATCAGCAGGAGCCAATTTTGTGTGATCTATGTACTCTGTTGCCTTTTTAGTGATGCATAAATGGCTACGCTGAATACAAAATATGTTCTATAAATATTAGCAAACTTATTACTAGGAAAGGGTAGGACTACCAGTTTTCAGTTCTCCCAAAGAATTAGAAGTAGAAGTAGAATTAAGTTTTCTTCTTCTGGAAGAAGAATACTCTTCCTTCCATCAAAACCACAGCCTGACAAGCTTCCAATTAAAATGCCAGCTATAAATTGCAACATCAAATCAAAAGTCTGCGCTTATCATAATATCTGATTTTGTGAACAGATACTTTCCAATCCTAACAAATGGCATTGAAACTCTCATTCAAAGTATAGTAGTTGAATATATGTATAAGACTACCCATCATAGAGACTAAAGATTTCTTAATTATAGAAAATTATTTTTAAAGGAATTTTTCATATGTCATTTAAAGAGTTCCACTTCAACCTGTTGACTCCATCAAAACTTAACATTTTCCACCCATAAAATAAATTCTTTGACTGAATTTTGTATATAGTAATAGCAATAGCACTTAGACTTATATTCTGCTTCATAGTGCTTTACAGCCCTCTCTAAGAGGTTTACAGAGTCAGCATATTGCCCCAACAATTTGGGTTCTCATTTTAATGACCTTGGAAGGATGGAAGGTTAAGTCAACCTTGAGTGGACAGGAAAGAACCGCTGGCAGTCTGCAGAATTAGCCTGCTATACTGCATTTTAACCACTGCACCACTACAGCTCTTTCTTATCTGGGCACAAGCAAATTTGACCAAATATATATGCATTGATTTAAATATATTTCCTTTGCAGTTAAGACACATTAGAATAGGTTGTGCATTTTAAGGCATTATCCACTACTTCCATATAGTAGAATTATGAATTTTACTTGCATACTTTCCTAATGCATTGAATCTGATTTTACTTCAAATCAGCCCTGGACATTTTCTTTAAGAAATGTAATATTGCACATTAAGGCTATGAGTGGCAAAGTCAGCACACCATCTGCAACATACACTACCCATAGTTAAGCATACAATACTCTCATAAAGCAAGCTCTGTTTCCATCTCTAGGCCAAACACTCCCATCTTCTTTGTTGTTCTCCTGAATAACCTTTCCATACACAAAACAAAGCATTCCAGCAAGGGGTATGTGGAGACAAGGTATAGGCTAGCCTCTCTGCATTTAAACCCCCTCCCTGACAAAAAAGGGGGGGAGACTAGAATCATGGACTATTCACTTTACAATCAACTATTGTTCTACTAGCCTATTTTAACCATGGGAAATACCTTTGTTGCTGTGGTTAACAATGAAGTGGAATCTAAGTAATGTGGCCAGGTTCCAAAATGAAAATATCTATTATACTTCTAAATGCCAAGTTATGCAGCAGATCAACTTATATCTGATATTATCAGATATCTCTGATATTATTTCCTTACAACTAATTTACTGAGAAAATTGGATTTCAGAGTTTTATCAGGCAGATAGCCATTGACTTTGGCTCCTAGTTCATTGCATTTGTGAATGTCCTGTTGAAAAAAGACTAACCTTGGTCAAAGTCACAGTTAAAGCATGCTTTCCTTCCTGCATTGCTTTAACAGACAATGATGCTTGATATATCATAAATCAATTCAGCATTTGCGGATTAAGCAAGAAAAATGATTACCTGAGTTTGTTCAAGTATATGATACTCATGCTAAATAAGATTAAAGTAATATGATCTTCTGGAAAACCTGTGCCAAAATAGTAAAAAAAAAAAATTCATAAAAAAATTCATTCATGAAAAATTTAGAAAAACTAGTTGTGAGGTCATGTAGTGTTCTTTTCAATGTACAATGTCAACAATAAAATCAGATCACATGCAAAATCACATTCCAATCAGAAATGACTGCTGGTTCTTCTCTGATACTATTTCAAAATGTAATCCACATTTAAATACGTGTATACATATAAATGTGAATTTGAGAAGAAAAAATATGGTTTGTTTAGGGAATGATTTGAAAACTAGCTGTTACAGTTTGTAAGCCATAGCTTAGTGGGATAAGTGATTCAGTGAATTTTTAACAGTTAAATAAGCATGGTTTTACTCAGTCTACAAATTGAGAATTGTAGGTTCTTAACTTTAATATCATAGAGTTCCTTCTTTTATTTAGAACTGCTGGGTTTTGTTCAAAATGTAAAGACAGAGAAAATATTTAAATAAAAATGTTTATCAGTTGGGTAGAATTAGATGACTGCTACAAACAGAAATTCAATCTCTATAAATCTGAGAATCCACAATTCTTCAGCCAACACATTTATTTTCAAATCAGTAATGGAACTAATTGAATTGAAGTAATCTCAACATCTCATCATGTTGTCCAAGTTGGCAAAGCTACAGTAAGTAAGAAGCTTGGAAAATACAAAATGGAAGTCATGTTAAACCTTGCTTGTTACCAACAAGTGTGACAAAAAACACTCTTATTGCTAATGCTAAAATAACATTTTCCTACAAGACAGCTTAGTTTCTGAACATGGAATGGGACAGGGTGCATTCTTGCTGTTGGTAGTAAATTGTCAAATGCAAAATTTACATTGCTAGCAAAAAGTTCAAGGTTTAGAATGCTATGTTGATTGAAATATAGAATGTACATAAATGCTTTCATTCCCTCAATCAGCCATGAAGTTCACTAAGTGATTTTGATCAGTATTCCTCATCTAGTACCCTGAAGATTTGTTAGAAATGGATGTCCTAAAGAGTTGGAGGAAGACTGTGATAAACCAAATTTACCAAATTGGTGTTGCTTCGGCAATAGTGCCATCACTTTCCCTGTGAAAAACCTATTAGACCTTTGTTTTGCCATGTATTAATTCACTATACCATTGCCAGATCTGTATCAAAGCCTGACATTTACACATTTTCCACGTTCAATTTCTATCACTATGTGGAAAAAAATCAAAAATATTTAAAGTCACGGGAGTGTCAAAATATACAAATACCAGTCATATTACTACATTGTCTAAATGCAATGTGGTCCTGTTTAAATAATTAGTCCTCTACTTAACACTGGCTTTTGTTCAACCACAAACTAAGATAAAGGAGGCTTGCAAAGAAAATGTATTTGTTTTCAGGAAAATCTTTTGGTTTTGCTTATAGATTTATATCATTGCACTAGCATTGTGCATTCACAGGATTGGGGCCAGTAAGTTCTTCTAGCATATGATGGACTGGTTAACGGCTTCAGGTTTATCCAGAAGAATGTGTTCTCCTGGGAGCTGAGATCATGTATAAATAGTGGCAGCATACTCTAGATATTTCTAACATTTGTCCCATGTTGGTAATTGAGATGCTACTTGAAAAGAAAAATAGTAGAGCAGCTGTTGCAAATATTTCGTGTTTCAGTAGAACATCCTCCATTTCACCTCTTATGGCAGCTAGCTCTGTGTTCCTTAGCAACCTTTCCCCCCTGGATCTTTCTATATAAGAAAACAACTTGAACTTCTTGCTGCAAAAATGTTGTCACTTAATGCATGCAAGTAAACAAACTATTTAGAAGCCTCACTAAACATGTCAAGGAAACAGTCACTGAAACAGTTATGCAGGATGTGATAAGCAGAAAGCAACATGAATACATCTGGTTTTCTCCTGCCTCTGAACAGATTATGATCCCAACTCTTTCTAATTAGTGAAATAAATACAATGTTAGAGACAAACTTGATAAGGCTAAATTTGAAGCAACTGGTATTCAACTGTAAGAAAAATTACTTATAGACTGTTTTAGGACAGAAGAGCCAGTTTGAAATAGAGGTTAATGCATCAGACTAGAAACCAGGAGATTGTGAGCTCTAGTCCCACTTTAGGCATAAAGATAGTGGGGTGATCTTGAGCCAGACACTCTCTCTCAGCCTTTAAGAAGGAGTCAATGGAAAAACTACTACTGAAATTGTTCCATACTAGCAGGCTTGTAGGCCTGCATTCCTATTGGTCCGGAAAAGCCGGGCCGTGATTGGACAGAACTAAGCGTTCTGATTGGTTCTTATTCGGCTGCAGCGATTGGGTAAAACCAAGCGCGGCAAGCTCAAATGCATGTCATAGGCTGCCTAGCCACAGCCAGCTCTATAAAAGGAGCTGCCTCGGCTGGGAGTCTTGTCTCAGTATCAGGTTTCCTAATAAAGAGCTGTTGTCACTATTTCGAGTCTCGTCTCTCCTTGGGACCCACCACCCAGACATAACAGAAATCTTGCCAAGAAAGTTACAGGGGCAGTTATTAAGAGTAAACACTGACTCAAAGATATACATATACACACAAAAACAGATTAGGATAGGCTACCAGGACTGTGTAAACGCTGTGTCTGATCAAGACTACTGAAAACTCAAGACGTTGTTTCCTATTATTTTGAAGTGTGAAACTAATTTAGTATAATTCTAAAATGTGCAGATTACCATTTAAATAAGCCAAATCCCAAACTTGCAAGACTCCCCAGATCTGTCCACTTCATGCTTTACAGCACTCCTTAAGCCAGGGGTGTCAAACTCACATCACGGTTGTTGTAGTTGAGCAATGAGAGGCTAGACCAGGGCTTGGGTGCAACAAGACTTTATTGGAACAATAAAGGACTGAACGTGTTAGCCCTGCCTGGAGCAGGCTTCCAGCGATCAGCGGCTGGCTGGACCCTGCAGCTGGCTTTTATAGCCGGCTGTCGAGGGAGGCCAGCCAATGAGGGGCAACAAACGCCCCCGCAGCATGAACGGACCTGGGTGGGGACTTTGGCAAGTTCCAGGGACATAACACCCCTTCCCCCCAGATGCGAACACGCATAGTCACTTAAATAAGCGGGCGGTCTGTGCTGGCGCCCCGAGCGTCGTAACTCCAGTGAGTTACCAAGTGTCTCAGAGTCCGAGGAACCCGGTAGGGTTGGTGATGGGGTGCAGCCTCGCTCTGGGGTTTGCACTGGCACCGGTGTGGTGCTTCTGGTTGGCGATGTTGTGGTCCCGTCTACTGGTGCCGGTGGCAGACCCATCTGGCAGTCCCGGTCTACTGCCAACTCTCCTGGTCCGGGTGTAGGTGGTGCAGTAGCTCTGGCATGGTCTTTGATGGGAGCTTGGTGTGGCACCTGGGGGTCGACCTGAGCCCACGATCCGACACTGGCGAGGGTACCCTGTCATTTCCTTAGCTGATCCAGGTGCCTTCTCCAGATGCGGCCGTCTTCCAGCTGGACTCGGTACGACCGGGGGCCGGTGATGGCTACTATCACTCCTGGGATCCACAGCGGGTCTCCGGCATAGTTCCTCGCAAATACGAGTTCCTGCAAGACAAAATCTCTGACCCCCGTCATTGATGCGAGAGGGGCGTCAGGACAATAGTGAGGGTGGAGCCTATCCAACACAGTTCTTAGGCGCCTACCCATTAGAAGTTCTGCAGGGGACTTGTTGGTGACCATGCAAGGGGTCGAGTGTTGGCTCAGCAAGAAACGGGAGAGCCTGTGATGCCAATCTTCTTTGCTGAATCTGGCTAATGCTTCTTTTGTGGATCTAACGGCTCGTTCTGCCAATCCGTTGCTGGCAGGATGGAAGGGAGCCGTGAAGATATGTCGGATGCCAAGATTTGTGGCAAAATGGCTAAATTCTGTTGAGGCAAACTGGGGGCCGTTATCTGAAACAATGGTGTCTGGTAACCCGTGTGTTACGAATAGGCGAGTTAGAGCCTTGGTAACTGCTAGCGTGGTGGTTGTGGATAGTTGGGCCACATCGATCCATTTTGAGTATGAATCTACGACCACCAAGAAGGTCTTGCCGTGAATCGGACCTGCTAAGTCAATGTGTAGCCTTGACCAAGGTACGTTGGCGCTCTCCCACTTTGTGGGGGTGGTGACTGGAGGGGATGGTCTGGATTCCTGGCAGGGTTGGCATGAGCTTACCCACTTGACGATGTCGTCGTCCAGGCCCGGCCACCAGACGTAGCTTCGTGCCAACGCCTTCATCCGGACGATGCCCGGGTGGCCCTCGTGTAGTGCCTCTAAGACTGGTGTGCGAAGTGAGGCCGGAATAACCACCCGGGTGCCCCACAGCAGGCAGCCCTGTATGCTAGACAGCTCCTGTTGACGGGTCTTAAAAGGTGTGAATTCGGCTGAGAGGTTTGAGCCCAGCCACCCCCTCCTCACCCAGTCCAGTACCTGGGCGATGGTTTTGTCCGTCTTGGATTTGGTGGCGATGTCGAGAGCGGTGACAGGGAGGTCGAGCTCGGTGACATCGAAGATGGCGTGGACCGGGGCCGGGTCTTCTGCTGGAGCTGGCAGGGGGCAGCGGCTGAGGGCGTCTGCGTGACTTAACGTTTTTCCTGGGCGGTGGATGAGCTTGTACGAATAGGCCGCCAGGAACAAAGTCCACCTCGTCATTCTGGGAGACAACACTTGGGGAGTCTGCTTGTCCCCGGAAAGAAGACCCAGGAGAGGCTTGTGGTCCATGATTAGCTCAAAGTTGTGGCCAAACAGGAATTCATGAAATTTCTTAACCGCGGCCACTGCGGCTAAAGCCTCCTTGTCGATCTGACTATAGTTACGCTCTGTTGCTGAGAGCGTTCTGGAAAAGAAGGCAATCGGTGCCTCAGAGCCGTTGGGTAGTCTATGGCTTAATACGGCGCCAATCCCAAAAGGGGAAGCATCCGCGGCTAGTACCAGTGGAAGGTGTGGGTCGAATTGGATGAGGACCGCGTCAGATGTGAGCAGTGATTTGACTGCGCGAAAAGCGGTGTCTTCCTTGTGTCCCCAGTGCCAAGGTGCTTTTTTATCTAAGAGCCTGTGTAGAGGCTCTGCTACTGATGCTTTGTGAGGTAGAAATGATGCATAAAAGTTCAATAATCCCAAAAAGGCTTGTAGCTCGGCTTTAGTGGTTGGCGTGGGTGCCTCATGAATTGCCTTGACCTTGGACTCTAGGGGGTGGATGCCTGAGGCGTCAATCTTATAGCCCAGAAAGTCCACCTGTCTAGTGACAATGGCACATTTTTCCTTTTTTAATTTGAGGCCATGCTGTCTGAACCTGTCTAACACTGCTCTGACTCTCTGGAAGAGTTGGGGTCTGTCCCTGGCCGAGACCAATATGTCGTCGAAGTAGGGTACTACGCCAGGGAGGCCCTGTAGTATACGCTCCATGAGGGATTGGAAAATCCCCGGGGCAACACTTACGCCAAACTGGAGACGCTTGCACCGGAAGGCACCCCTGTGAGTCACAATGGTCTGCAGTTCCGCCGTTTGGTTGTCAACGGGGAACTGCTGATACGCTTGCAACATGTCCAATTTGGCAAAAACGTTGCCAGGCTCAAAGGTATGCAGTAAATGTTGAATGACCGGGACTGGGTACGCGCTAACTTGTAGAAAGCGGTTGATTGTTGTTTTGTAATCAGAACAAATTCTCAGACTGCCATCCTTTTTGAGGGGTGTGACAATTGGCGTCTCCCATTTGGCGAAGTCTGTTGGCTCGATGACCCCTTGCTTTAATAATTTATCGAGCTCTGCGTCCAGTTTAGGCCGAATGGCGAATGGGACTCTACGCGGTTTCAGCCGGACTGGAACCGCTTGGGGGTCAACTGCAAATGAGATGGGGGTCCCCTTATAGCACCCCAACTCATTGCTGAATACGTCTGAGTAGTCAGTGAATAAGGAGTCAGTGTCAGAAGCTGAGACAGCATGGACTCCTGTTAACCCTAGGCCGAGGTAGGGGAACCAATCAAGCCCCAGAAGACTGGGGAGGTTGCCGTTAACTACCACTAGAGGCAGGTGGCCTTTAAAAGCTTTAAAATTAACAAGGAACTTGCCTTTGCCGAGCACTGGAATGTCTTTTCCCTGGTAATCCCTCAAGGAGATCTGGCACTTCTGGAGCTGGTTTCTGGATAGTCTGGGCTGGATTTTCTTGAGGGTGCTCCAAGAGATGATTGAGAGCGCTGACCCCGTGTCAACCTCCATACGACAAGGTTTACCTTCTAATAGAACGGAAAGTATTATTTTACTAATAGAGTGACAGGTGTGGTTAGCATGGTAGCAAGTGTGACAATTGAGTACTTGCCTTTGAGGCCCAGAATGGGAAAAGGAAGGAACCTTTTGTGCTGAGTTGTGCGCGGCCTGGCAGACTCTAGCGATGTGGCCTTTTTTGTGGCACTGGTTACAGATGGCACCCTTGAATTTGCACGTAGCTCTCGAGTGAGGTCCTCCACAGGATAGGCATAGGATGATGTGTTTGGGTGCGCTGTTGGTTTCTAGCCTGGCTCCTGCCTGTGGTTGTTTAGCATGGGTGAGGCGGTGGATGTCTGTTTGCTCGTTAGGGTCGTCTTCGTTGACTACCTCTTCTGAATGAACGGTGGCGCAGCTTTGTTTGGGAACGGGGCCTTGAATTTCAGTGGCGGACTGGGTTGCCAGCTCTGCTGCCAAGGCTTCCTCGACGGCCTGGGATAGGTTGAGGTCCTTCCTGGCGAGTAGTCGCCTCTGGAGGTGAAGGTCTTTGACCCCGCAGACGAGCTGGTCGAGGAGCATGTCATCAAGATAGTTCCCGAACCCGCAGTGGAGGGCTGCAGTCCTCAAGGCGGCCATATACTGATTGACGGTTTCCTTTTCTGCTTGCTTCCTCATCCGGAAGGTGAAATGCCTCGCGATTTGTGAGGGCCTGGGGGAGTAATGGTTGGTGAGAATTTCTAGCAACTCTGGCCAGGGGACATTTTTTAACTCACGTGGAGCGACGAGTGCTGTGGCAGTATCAAAAACGATGGCTCCGCAATAGCTGAGGAAGAATGACTTTTTTCTGTGCTCCCCAGCATCAGCCAGACTGATAGCGTCGATGTAGTGGTTAAAACGATTCTTGTATGACTCCCATTTTTCTTCTTCCGGTTTGAAAGGTGGGAAGGCTGGGTTGGAGTTCATGATGAGGACTCCTGCGTGATATGCTGTTGAGAAATCTCTCTGGGACACAAATGGCACTTGTGCTCTCGTTAGTCTAGTGACTTCAGCTCTGGAGAGGCTTCATAGACCTCTCTGCTCTCTCTCTGGGCTACAATTGGGCTGAGCTGCAACGACTGTTGGCAGCGTTTTGAAATTCGCGCTCCTGGAGAGCGTAGGCGGTGCTGGCTTGCCGCCTCTGATAGCGCTTTGAAAATCGCGCCTGCGTGTGTGTCAGTAGCTCGGAATAACAGCACCGCACTGTATTCCGGCTAGAAATCCAAACGACAGCCGTTTGAATTTCGCGCTCTTTTTGTGCTGAGCGGCTGCGGCTCGCAGCGCTTCACTTTCCTCTGTAGCTTGCTAACAAGCGGCTACAGACGCTATTACTTTCGCTCTTGCTGACCGAGCTCTCCAGCGGCGCGGCTGCGGCTCAGCGGTTATTTTAGTGATTTCAGCTGTTGCAAATTGCCTCTGGTAGCCATCCCATCCTCGTCGCCAGTGTTGTAGTTGAGCAATGAGAGGCTAGACCAGGGCTTGGGTGCAACAAGACTTTATTGGAACAATAAAGGACTGAACGTGTTAGCCCTGCCTGGAGCAGGCTTCCAGCGATCAGCGGCTGGCTGGACCCTGCAGCTGGCTTTTATAGCCGGCTGTCGAGGGAGGCCAGCCAATGAGGGGCAGCAAACGCCCCCGCAGCATGAACGGACCTGGGTGGGGACTTTGGCAAGTTCCAGGGACATAACAACGGTGGCATTACATGATGTATCAGGACTTTTTTCCTCTTCACTAAACCAGACAGGGGCATGGCCAATGTGTGATACATCTGGTCTGCGGGCCAGGAGCCCTGCTCTCAGCAGTTTACAGAGTCAGCATATTACCCCCAACAATATAGCTCCTCATTTTACTGACCTCAGAAGCATGGAAGTCTGAATCAACCTTGAGCTGGTGAGCATCAAACTGCTGGCAGTCATCAGAATTAGCCTGCAGTACTGCTTTTTAACCACTGGCCCACCATGGCTCCTAGCAAACATGATCTGTGTGAGGATTCAGGGCATGGCACAAAGGCAACACAGTCAGACAATCAGCAGGAATCCCTTTATTAGCTCCAACTTTGCCCCCAATGTCCTGGTTACCTTCGGGCTGGATAAAAACTCTCCCGGAACAGCCTTTGGCTGCAGAGAATCAAGTCCAAAACATAGTCAACAAAAACTGTAACTATAAATCCAATCAAGGCAAGACGAGATACTTAGTCCAGCAGGGTAAGAGAAGGAATTCCAGACATGAAGGAACTGCAGTAATTCAACACAATTGGGTGGATACCAGGAATGCAGATAACCAAAGTCAACACAAGATAAACTCACATTTGTTCCCAGCTGCAGTCAGCTTGCATCTCTTTTAAACTCTCATTCTTAGGTGTGGCTAATGAAGGGAATCAGGGCCCTTTCCTCCCCTCTAAGCCACGCAACCCACATTGCTCTCTTCTCCGTTCCTCCTTGCATGCCTTGGGATGAAGAGGACGGTGAGTCTTCTTCTGAACTCCCTCTCCCTTGTTCTACCTCTCCCCTCCTCTGCCCAGCCAGACTTTGCCCTTCCCCAGTTTGCTCCACAGCCAACAGAGCCATACTCCCACTCCCTGTCAGCTGTTCATCTTTCTCCTTGGATTCAGACTCTGACAGGGGCATGACAATGTGTCATTTATGCATTTTGCAGCTCACATTCCCTCCGTATGTTAAGCACAGCCTTTGTTATCAAAAGGCTGGCTATTATCATTCTACTTATATAGGTAGTTCTCCACTTAGGTCAACAATTGGGATTGGGATTTCCATTGCTAAACAATGTGGTTGTAAAGTGTGAAGTCATGAAGTACAGTCAGACTGTATCACTGAATAATGGCAATTTCAGTGGTCCTTTTGTCATTGCAACCCCAGGATGTGCAGATCATTAAATGGAAAGACATGGATGTTTTAGGCAAGGAGAGTAGGAAAATGCATTGGTGCCAAGTGGGTGAAGAGATATCTTAAGCAGGTGAAACGCAGGTGGTCTGGTGGGGGTCCAAGGCAGGCACTTCTGAGTTTCAGGTAGGATGATGGGAGCTGCGTGTAAGCCAGCAGGGCCTGAAGGCAAGTGCTATGGAGCACCAATGAATGGAGCCCCAAGGACCTGGATCATGATCACATAACCTCAAGGATGCTACAATAGCCATAGATTCACAGATTGGTTATATATTCCCCGCATTCAACACTCATAATTTTGAATGGATGTTGAATGAATGCACATAAATTGAGGAGAATCTGTATATAATTTCTGAAGTCTGTATACTGTGCCATAACATAGTGAATAGTCGCATGTAAACATTCTCTTTATAGAATTAAAGAAATTATTAAAGATTGAATCCACTCTTAAACAAGAATTTAGCAACAAGATTCACAATAGGCATAGTCCTGGAATCTATAGGAATCTTTAAAAAGCAGTCTGAAGCAATTGGATGCTTGTTTTCTTTATTCTGACCTTGTAGATTTTAAAAGAATTTTGGTATTAGTGCTTTCTTTTTCAACCTTATCCTTCAGCTAAACTGGCAAAGGACATATAACTATAACTGGCAGGTGGCACCATTTTGTGAGTAAAATTACATGACATTAGACTACCAGGGCAATTTGACAGATTGAAGTATTCTGTCCCATTAAGAGGACACTATCAAGATAACATCAGTTCATATTGCCGAGGAATAAGTAATAATGGAGATGATAAAAATAGAATCTAATATTGGGTTCTTTCAGTGAATATTGGGATGGAGTGCAGCCAACTGGAAAAAATACTTGTCTTAATCTAAAAAGTAATAATGTTTAATAAGTAATCTGCCTGTACAGCTTAATATGGATAACAGTTTCTGAAGTGCTCCAGCTCATGGGAACTCAACAGCCAATCTCAACATAGTGAGGTATCTAAAAGTATATTGTTGCACCCAACAAAAGTTGAGATAGGCTCTAATTTTTACTAGAGATTCTCCAGGAATAGTGTAGTCATACTTTTTGATCTGTAAATTCTAATTTCTGCTACTGTTATACTTTAGAACTTTATTTTTATTTATTTAATTTGTCAATTGCTTACAAGAGAATAGGTATAAGAATAACCTTGAGTAAGGATACAGGAAATAGGTATGAATAAATGGGGACAATAGGACAGGGATGGTAGGCATGATTGTGCACTTATGCACACCCTGTACAGACCTCTTAGGAATGGGGTGATGTCAATAATGGATAGTTTGAGGTTAAAGGAGTGGGAGTTTGAGGATGTAACACCAAAGTCAGGTAGTGCACTCTACGCATTAACCACGCAGGTGCTGAAGTTGTACTTTCTGCAATCAAGTTTGAAGTGGTTTATATTGAGTTTGTATCTGTTGTGTGCTCTTGTATTGTTGCGGTTGAAGCTGAAGTAGTCATTGACTTTGTTGTGAGAAATCCCATTGCAAACAATTGCTATAGCATGCTAGTCATGCAACATTGGTATTAGACCTGAAAGAGTATTGATATAGTGTAACTGGACAATATCTTTAGTTGCTGATGCTCATTAATAAACAAACAAACATTTCTGCTTTTTTCCTGAATCTTTCCCCTCATGAAATCTGCACTAACCCCATATGATAGCAAATGTTTGTAATAAATATAGATGATTCATAAACATTTCATAAATGGTGGTTTAGGCATTGACTGGGAAAGTTTGGTGAAAAAAAGTGACAAGTTTCAATTATCCAAAAATTCTATTGCAGAACAATTGCATTGAAATTATTTGTGTATATAATAATTGTATACACAATTATATAAAAAAAGAATAATTGTAAGGGGAGTTACAATTCAAAATTCTGCATTTTTGTCAAGCAATGCAAGTCAAAGGTGGGCGGAAAAGAATGTACTTTAAAGAACTGTAGAAATCAATTAAGAACTAAAAAGTTTGTGATTTTCTAAAGTCAGATGAATTAATGAACTATACAAGAGTGGAAAATAGCTATGAGATAGACTGAGAAAGGAAATATATTTTTGAAAATAGATGGTTATCTTATTTTCGCTCATTTTAAATAGGACTAAGTTAATGGCAATGATAATTCAAAAAGACAGCAAAAGCTAATTCAAAAGACTCCAACTGTGTTTCAGGAAAACATGGAGACTGGTCTGTAAATGTTCAGGGAAAGGGATTAAGACAAATTAAAGAAACAAAGTAAGAACATTTGAAGTCAACTATTTTTTGTTTTCATTGTTTTTTCATTCCAAAGAAGGGAGCAAAGTATTTAACAATAAATTACACTGGTATAAAATCCAAATTGGCCCTAGTTCTCTGTAGCTGTCGTAGTCTTTAAGAGCACTGGAACTGATAATCAAACTGAGTGGCCTTACTATTGGCAAATTATTACATTTCTTAGAGCAGATAACATCATATTTTAAAATAAAGTTTGAAATTGCTTAATTTCTTTCACTGACGATACATTCAGGCTACTGTTTAAGATGCTTCAGTGCTATGATTATGATGGTTTGATTCTAAACAACCTGAGAAAAACCCTGTCGGAACTGAAACATTAATCAAGAGCAGACTATTTGGTCTGCCACCTCATTCTCCTACTAGGTTGGGTCCTCACCCTTTCTTGCAATTTGCTTTTCTTTTTCTGGGTGGGTCTTCTTGATTATACATATACTTTTATGTTAGCATAGTCACATACAAAGATAAAATTAAATGTATGTAAACAAAGTTATACCATCAACATTTACCAACTCAGTAATGATTGTTCCATAGCAAAAGTATAGAGAATAAACAGAATGGGAAAATAAATATATTACAGTTTTAAAATGTACTTGATGCTAGTGGCTTAAAACATTTTATACAGTCTAATGGAAAGGATAAACAATACTAGACAAAAAAAATAAGTCTCATTTCACCCTGCCTATGTTGGGTTTGGCAACAAGTAATTTCACATTCTTCAGCTTCAGTATAAATATGAAAACTTCTTCAGTCATTTTCTTCTGAGTTACCTTCGTTAAAGCTGTGTAGCACCTTTCTTAGCAAACATTTGTCCAGAATTCATTTGAAGCTGGGCCAAGACTGGGAATTTGTAACTGCCATTTATAATATAGTTTTGTGCAAATCACTTCAATACAAAAAAGCACCACAATGTTTATTATCTATTGACTTGTTATATTAAAGATATCATAACTATTAATCCAGTTTTATTTTGTTTTCCTGCTTGTTTTTAAAATAAGCTTTTTGTATTCTTAAAAAGTTTATTGTCATATTTTCTGCTGTGCCAGATGTGGACGTATTGTACAAGTAAAAATGCACTTAGTAGATCTCTACATATTACACACTTTATTTCAAATCATTTCCTCAAACATTTTATGCAAGTTCCTGACACATGCTTGCTTTTGTAGAAAGAATTTTTTTCTGGAAAATTAAGTACGCGGTTCCACTTGATCATAAATCTATTAAGGTTACGAGGAGAATTTATAAATTTACTAGTGATTCTGGTTCAATCTGATTCAGTTTGCATAAAATACACAAAGAATCAAGAATTAGTCTTACCTCTGTTTGACTGAAGTGTGGATATATGTTAGGAATCCATCCCACTGTCATTTTGTTAAAGTTAATGAAACAAATTGTCCTAAATTTCAGCTAAAATTATTTTCCTTTACATGGGGACGTTAAAGAGCATTTGAATAATTATCTCATGTCACCAGCCTTCTTCCAACAATGATTAAACAGGTAAAAATGGCAAGTTTTTCACAGGTATTTGTACTTGTCTTTCTATGCCATTTTTGACATGTCAATAGTGTGGAATCTTCTTTGGAGGGTGTAGCATTTATGTCTCTCAGGATTCAGGGAAATAATACTGTATTTTTCTCCCTCAGTTTCCCACCAGCCCAAGATCTTGACATCTGCCACACGTTTCATGAAGTTCTGCAAAATCAACCAATGTAGCAAACATCCAGGGACTTGGAAGTTACCTGCTGTGCTTTCAGTCAAAACAACTAAGTTGATTTTAGAAGCCTTCTTCCTAGCTGATTCTCAGTTTTTGAATTTCTGAATCAGGCTTTTTATTTCTGAGTGTGAATGAATGGATCAGAACAAACTATTGGGAACAGATTTCATACATATAACTTTATTTGAAAAATTCATCAGTGTTAGTAATTATCACCTTTAAAGTAGAAAAGGTCACTGAGGTTTTTTCCTTTCCTTTATTTTACCTTTTAAAAAGCTTGGCACACTCTCAGTAATATCAGGCTGTTTGAAGAATAGCAATATGCTCTAAAGGTTTTCCTGAAATGTTATATGATCACATTTCATGAGCCCTTTTTTTCAATGCTGTCAGTTAGTTAATCGGTATTTTCTTCCCAAAGTAAAGACAAATTTTGAAGGAGGGACTTAAAAATTGCTAATATAGTTTGTTGTTTGAGCCTGAGAAGGTGAAGTCCTGTGAATATATGGCTAATGTTTTTGGTTACCAAAAAGTATTTAAAATGTTATGGGAATACAACATGAAATATTGTTTCATGTTTTAGAACATAAAATATAAGCAAAACCAGGGGAAGAATTCTTGCTTTACAATGTTTTCTCTAATTACATTCTCTGGCACTTGGCAGCGGCAATGAGCTGAAACAATGACTGTTTGTTTTTAATATGACATTCAATTACATATGATATATTGCTCTATTTTGGCTTTACCCAAACTTCTAAATGTGAATGACTACCATGGCCTTCATTGCAATCAAAGAGTTTTAATGGTGCTGCTGCCGAAAGATGATAGGAAATGTAATCGATTGAATCCGGAGGGTACCAAATTTGACATAGCTAGAGGGAAATTATATTTGGTTATTCCTCTGTATTAAATTACCTCTCAGAAACTGTTTGTTAATACAACATTATTTTCAGAATTTATTTCTAATAAAATCTATAGCCCAATAGGTGTTCTTACTGAAAACTAGAGATCAGTATGACTGTGATTTCTGATAAGCTAGTGAGGTTTGAGTACCTATATAAGACTGAATTTGTGAATAATAAGCTATGCTAGTAGTGTAATGCATATATCAATGTGAAATCTGCAACCTTTGTACTTGAATAATTTGAGGAACATAAAAAGAAAGCAAAGACAACAATTATCTTCCTTTTTAATAAAAGCTATTCATAAAGGTGAAAAAGCACTTAAGCAAATCATGGGATCGGCAACTGAAACCTCATTTTAAAGTGAACTGGCTGATCAAAAATGGTGAAAAGGCATCAATATTTAGAGTTTTGCAGCAATAATTCAGTGCCAAAAAAATAAACACAGATGGCTGATGCTTCATTTAACATCTTTATAAACATAAACAGATTTTACAAACTAGTTGTAGATTTCTCCAACATGGAACAAACTCAAACAGAAACATGTTGCAAGTTCAGAGCAGAGCTCTAGTCTTCAGCAAGCATCTTCAATAGACAGACTCAAGCTCAACATAGCTGTAGAATTGCAGAGCTTACTATAGAGCCACGCCTAGGCTACTTTTAGTTTCAGTTTCCAAAACAGTCCTCATTGACTAACTTAGTTGCTATGCCTGTTCATTGGCTGACCTTGTTACCAAGCTCTATGCCAGTTCACGAATATACTGACAATCAAGGTGCTAATCTAAATCAATATGCAATGTATTTGTAGAAATTTATGAAATATATTATTTCTCTAATCCAATTTCATCAGTAAGAATCACATGCAAGAAGAAGGAAGGGGGAGAAGGAAACAAATTTTGAATTGGAAAGACGTGAAAATTGGACAAACCAACAAGAAGATCAAGATTTCATTATTTTTTAATCACATGCCTCCTTATGTGTCATTGTAACTTTGTATGATGGCAGAAGGTCCAGAAATCACAATATTCCTAAGGGTTGTGCCAGGGGAGAAAGACCAAGGGTTCTTAATAGGTTCACCCAAAACCAAATGATGTACTCTGGGCAAGTGAATGATGAACTTGATGGCAAGATTAAGGGAAGTAAATTCAGAAGTCAATGAAAAATGTGGTTGGGGCCAGGGATCACTGGAATATCTGTGGACCACTGCAGATTTCCCCTGGGGATGAATCAAGGTAAAGGAAATAAGTCTACACCGTTATATGAAGCTCTGCTCATGATTATCTCCTTTTTTGTTTATATTTTATTTTAGTCCAGACAAGATTAAAATATAAAATGCAAGACTCCTCCCCCCCAAAAAAACCAAAAGACAAAAGACAAGAAACACCAAATAATCAAAACATTAGAAAGGTTCATTAAAAAAAAACCCAATAACACATATATTAACCCCTCTAGTTGAATAATGATTAATACATTACTACATTAGTTTCTCCCCTTACAAAACAGCCCTTCCCAGAATTTTTAAACTCCAAAATCAGGGGTCCTCAAACTCCACTCCCCCATGCAAATGGCAGGCAAGCACATGAAGCTTCATTTGTGCATGCACAGGACTAGGTTGAGTGCATTCATTAGTACCGCTTAGGACCGCTAATTCTATTCTGTGAAAATTAATCTGTGAGCCAGTGGTTTCTAGAATTTTGCTGAGACCACTCATTTTCAAGGTCATAAAACCTACACCAAAGAATGGAAGTACAACAGAAAGAAAAGGCAACGTGTTTAAAGACTTGTGGGTCTTGTGAATTAGTACCCTTACTCTAAGAAAAAAGTAAATATGGCTTCATCTGGGTATATAATGGTTTCTTATCTAGCTATATAACATCATGTATCTAAAAGTCTTTAGCTGACTTCAAGCTCAGTAGACATGACAAATGTCCAAGAATTTCTGCTAAGATAACCTAGTGGCTTGATCCTTCCTTTCTTCCCACTGCTACAAAAACAAGCCACC
>NW_020769322.1:18874706-18935876 GCF_900518735.1 Pseudonaja textilis | reverse complement strand
GGACGAGCTAAGTCAACAGGTGGTATATAACTGGGGTCTTCTAGTGGGACTTTAGGCAAATACAACAACTGCTGCTGGAATAGTTGCAGCCCTTCAACTCTGTTCCTGCTTCCCTGTTAGATAAATATGATAGGAATCCAAGCAAATGTTTTGCCTTTCTTGCTCAGTAACAGCTCTACATCTGTATCCAGATAACTCCTTTAATGACCATGCTGATATAGGAATTGCCATTAACTTAATGAGGGAGTGAACAATTCCCTTCTGATTCAAATCAGTCTGGATCTGAAAATTTACATGAATTTTGTGCCATGCCCTGAAATTTAATTTTGAGGAATCTGTCAAGCAAGTTAGAGACAACCATGAAATTTGCCATCTTGGTTGGGTTAAGCATTCAGTTTAAGAATATGCTGCTAATGTTTTAGCATGTAACTCAGGATGTGGGCTGAAATGCAAGAGTTTTAATTGTCCACTGCATAGAGCTGCATCCCCAACACAATTATTGTTTTAATGTAAGTCTGCTTGGTACTGAATGACTCAAAATAATGTAAAAGAATATAGGTGGAGATGGAATATGCCACTCTTCACTATCATATGTTCTTCTTGATTCTTCCACTTGAAAACTAGAGATCTCAAAAGTTAAAGTTGTGCAACTGAAAGACAACAAAGCTTAACTAACTGTTCAGAAAAAGTTGTGCCATTTCACTCTGGGCCTGTTGAGCTAATGGTTGTTACTCATTGCCATTTAAGACCATCCCCTTCCAAAGCATTGGTAGAATGTCATACTTGTAGCAAAGGACAGTTTTTGCAACAGCAAATATCCTGTATACTCCATACTTGGCCTTTTGCAAAATGAAACTTTTCCAAGGTTCAGATACTGAGAATTATAGTTGGCTATTCTGGGGTTCATCCATGTTTAGTGGAAGAAACTTTTCAACTCTTTCACGAGAGTGGTCCAACTGAACATTTTGAAAAATTTAAAACTTTTAGTGATCTTACCTTAGAGCAGGTATCAAGAGTTAAATTTCCCTGTGCCATACTTGTTAAGCCATAAATTGACAAATCAGACTTTCCACCTTGTACTACATGTGCCTTGGGTCTCATTTTCCATGCAATTTATACCCGATTTATCATGTATCAAAAAACTAGATGGGGGAGATGGGAGGAGCTTGCGCCGTGGCGATACGGTCTGCAATCGAGCTCCTCGATTGCAGCCGATATCTCCGCCACTGGCCGGTCCAACGGACCTACGCTGTCCCGTAGGGACAGCCATCGTGAAGAGCATATCCTGAGGATCCCGGGGATACCGCAAAATCCCTGGAGAGCCCGGGTGAAGCTCTTCTTGCCAGCGGCGGAGAGGCAGCCCCCATGCTGCTGAGGCCGGGGCGACTCCAGACGGAAAGAGTTTGAGAAAGAGTTTGTCGGTTGGGTGAGAACTTCTTTTTTTTATTTAATTTTTTGAATTTGGAAAGTTTACTCTAATTATCTGAAGAAACCTGTGTGATTTTTGTTTTGTTTTTTGACAAAATTGATTTAGCGGCGTTTTTTTAGGGAAACGTCAAAGAGAGAATCCATTTTTTTTCTTTTCTTTGCTTCCGGACTCTATTGTTACTTATTGGATAACTGGACTGTTTTCTTTTTTCTATATATTCATATGTTTTATTCTTCTTCTGGACTTTTTATTTTTATTTTTTCTGGGCTAGAGGCTTCTCTTGATTTTGTTTGATTTTTCGGTTTTTGTTTTGTGTATTGCAAGCCGGCTTTCCCTTAAGAGAGGAGGGGGGAAAGTGAGAACTATGATACTTTGTAACACTGCCACCTAGAGGCTCGGAAATATTTAAAAAAAAAGAAAAATAGACTCTTCTTCTCAAGGACATCCCCGGATAAGATAGAGGAAAGCACTTTGTGGAATATTATTACAGGTGTCTTTCTGGATATACATGGCTCAGCTTTGAAGCTTGTGGGAAAGAGAAGGGAGTTATAATTAGAGCCTTGGATAATTAAATAGAGTGCAGTGTTGTTGTTTTTTTTGAGTTCTGCCAACCCCTTCACTAACATCAAGGTCCTGACTTTTAAGCTTGATTTATTTGCAAAGGGAAGCCTCTGAATTTCTTTTTGCTACTTATATTTTATTTTGATTTAACTGATTTTATTTTTTCTTTTGCCTATTTGGATCCTGTTTTCTCTTTTTTCCTTTTTTTTTTTTTTTTAATGTACATTAGCGGACTTTTTTTTTTTCCTTTTTTTTATTGAGGTTTTTTCTTTTTTCTTTTTTTTTTTTTTTTTTTCTGGCTGGACTAAGGTGTGGAATCTGAAGAAACTTATTTTTCTTGGTTTTTGTCTTGTTTTTTGTTTTTTCTCTTTTTCTTCTTCCCTTCTTCCTTTTTGGCTTTGTCTTGTTTATTATTATTATTGGGTTTTTATTTTTACTGTTACTTTTTTTTATGGTTTTTTTTTTCTTTTTTTATTGGACTAAGGTCAGGAAGAATTTGAAGAATTTTTTTTTTCTTTTTTTCTTTTTTTCTCTCACTTTTGGCTTTTTTATTGTTGGCCTTTTTACCTTGGATTAAAATTTCATATTTTTTTCTCTTTTTTTTGTGGATTAAAATTTGAAAAAACTTGAAGAGTTGGAACCACTTAAAATGAGTAAGAAATTTATATCTTCGGGTGCCTCTATGTCTGCTTCTGCCTCCCCACCATCTGGACAGCGTTCAATTCAGACATTGTTAAAGCAAGATAAAGAGAAAGAAAAAGAACAAGAAAGAGTATCCTTCCAGATGATTATGCAAGGAATTCAAGATCTTAAGGTAAAAATGGATACTATTGAACAAAGAACAGGTAGGATGGAACAGATGATGGAAAAATATGAAGAGAGACTCCAAAATGTTGAAGAGGGAGGCAAACAAAGAGAGGAGAAAATTAGATTTATTAAAAAATCTTTGAAGACACAAATATTGCAAGTAGCAAGAGAGAAGCCACTGAAATACAAAAGTAAAGAAATTTTGGTTTTAAAACAAATACCTAGAAGAGTGAGAGAGATGAGAAGAGAATACCGATTCCTGACTAAAAGGTTATTGGAAAAAGAGGTGTCTTACAGGTGGTTGATTCCAGAAGGATTGATGTTTACGTGGCAGGAACAGAGACATAGAATTGATTCAATTGAGAAAGCAGAACTGTTTTGCGCAGAGGTTTTTGGAGGCAGAGAAGGAGGAGCAGGAAAGGAGGTCCCATCAATTGAATCTCAAGAGGAACAAATGGAGGTTGGAAAAGAAGAAGGTGCAGTAGGTGGACAAGTGGATATTAAAGATCAACATGAGGCAAGACCCACGAGAGTGGTTAAATCTAAATATAAAACATAATTATGGAAGAAAAAAAATTGATTACAATGAATATAAATGGACTGAACTCAGCTGCTAAGAGAAGGAAGATTTTCCATAAATTAATGAAATTAAGGTTCGACATAATTTGTTTACAAGAAGTTCATATTAAAAAGCAACATGAACAATTGTTATTACAACCAAAATTAGGGAAATTGTTTACCTCTTTGACACAATCCAAGAAAAGAGGGGTGGTTTTATATATTAAAGAGGCCATTCCAGCAAAAATGATTTATACAGATGATGATGGGAGAATATTAATGGTAGAAATAATGGACAATAATAGAAAGATACTTTTGATTGCAATTTATGCACCGAATGATAAACAGGAAGAATTCTATAGAAAATTACATACTAAGACTGCCGAACTTGACTATGCTAAAGTAATTATGATGGGAGACTTTAATGGAATTGTGGATAATAGACTTGACTATATTGCAACAACAGTAAAGCATAACAGGAAAACTCTTCCTAAATCCTTTTTTAAAATGATAGATGAATTAACTTTAAAAGACATATGGAGAGAAAGAAATGATAAATCTAAGCAATTTACGTTCTATTCAAATAGGCATCTATCATGGTCCAGACTGGATATGATTTGGATCTCAACAGATTTAATGTCTAGTATTCAAGAAGTAAATATTGAAACAAGTACTTGGGCTGACCATAACCCATTGACAATTGAATGGAAGGGACAAAGGAAAAGATCGAGATGGACATTAAATAATTCTATTTTAAAGGATAAGGAATTTATACAATGGATGGAGAAAGAATTGGCCTTCTTCTTTAAAGAGAACAGAAAAGAAGACACCTCAATACAGAATGTTTGGGACACAATGAAGGCCTATGTTAGAGGCTTGATAATAGACTATACAAGAAAAAAGAACAACAGGAAAAGGCGAACTCTTAAAGCCTTGGATGATGAATATAAGGGACTTGAAAAAGAATTACAGAAAATGCCACACAGAAAAGATGTTAAAATGAAACTGGATATAACTAAACATAAAATGGATTTAATAGAGAAAGAAGAACTGGCACAGAAAATTAGGAATGCTAAACAGAATTATTTTGAGGATGCAAATAAGCCAGGTAGATGGCTAGCATACAAATTGAGAAAGGAGAAAGAGTCGAGGAAAATACCGCAGTTAATAGACGACCAAGGTAAAATTTGTTATGGCAGCAAAGAAAAAAAAGAGATTATTTATGATTTTTATAAGCATTTGTATAAGAAAGAAGACATTGATGAGGAGAAAGTTAAACAATACCTACAGAATGCAAATCTACCTAAGATACCTAAAGAGATTGAAGAAATGCTAGAAAGTAATATAACAATGATGGAGTTAAGTTAAGCACTTAAGAAACAAAATAATGGAAAGGCACCAGGTCCAGACGGGTTTCCTGTAGAATTTTATAAAATCTTTCAAGAATCACTGTGTATTCCACTGTTAGAAGTTATGAATGAAGTTATGTTAAAAAAGATGATACCTAAAACATGGTCAGAGGCTTACATTACACTTATTCCAAAAGAGGAGGCGGACCTACTGCAAATCAAGAATTATAGACCGATTTCTTTACTAAATGCAGATTATAAAATTTTTGCTTCAATATTAGCAGAAAGACTTAAAAAGTACTTGAATAACTTTATTCACCCAGACCAAAATGGGTTTTTGCCAAAGCGACAAATCAGAGACAATATGAGAGTAATTCTGGACACCCTGGAATACTATGAGGCACATCCTGAAAAGCAAATGGCTTTGATATTTTTAGATGCTCAAAAGGCATTTGATAACGTGAATTGGAGATTTATGTTACTTTTAATGGAACAGATGGGCTTTGCTAGAAGATTTATTCAGGCAATAGAAGCAATTTATAATGAACAAACAGCTAAGGTAATGATGGAGGGAGAATTTACAGATCCTATTAATATAAGAAAAGGCACAAGACAAGGTTGTCCTCTTTCTCCCTTGATATTTGTATTGACTTTGGAAGTGTTGAATAGAAATATCAGAGAAGATAAAACTATAAAAGGAATGAAAATTAAAAAGGAAGAATTTAAACTACAAGCCTTTGCAGATGACCTAGTCTTTATCTTGGAAGACCCTATAGAAACAGCCTCGAAACTGTTGGAAAAGATAGAGGTCTATGGGGAGGTGGCTGGTTTGAAAATAAATAGAGATAAAACAAAGATTTTGTCAAAGAATATGTTGCTGAAACAAAGGGAAGAGTTGGCAGAACTGTTAAAAATTCAAGTTACAAACAAGGTTAAGTATCTGGGGATATATTTGACATCAAGATGTAGTACATTGAAGGAGAATAATTATATTAAACTTAAACAACAGATAGCTCAAGACTTGAAAAAATGGGAGAACTTACAATTGTCATTAATAGGAAGGATTTCAACAATTAAGATGAACATTTTACCCAGAGTCTTATTTTTGTTTCAAACAATACCAATTAGGCTTGGAAAAGAATATTTTGAGGATTTAAATAAAATTGTTTTGAAGTATATATGGCAAGGTAAGAAAGCAAGAATAAAGTTAAAGCTTTTACAGGATGCTAGATTTAGAGGAGGGTTTGGACTGCCTAATTGGGAGTTGTACTACCAAGCTGCAAACTTGACGTGGGTTAAAGAATGGATAACATTAAGGAAAACCAGATTGTTGACATTAGAAGGTCATGATTTGTTGTTGGGCTGGCATGCTTTTTTATGGTACAAGGGAACTAAAACACAGGGGTATTTTAGAAGGCATTATATACGGGAGTCTCTGTGGTTGAATTGGGAGAAGATAAAAAAACAGTGTTATTTGAAAATTCCAGTTTGGTTATCGACGATAGAAGCGTTTTCTTATCCTATAATCTATAAAAAGGAACAAACAGTTAACTATGGGGAATTATTAGATGAAAAGGGTGAACTTAAATCGATGCAAAAATTGGAAGAACAAGGTATACGGATGAATTGGTTTTCATATTTGCAAATATATTCAAAGTACTATGAGGATTCCAAAGCAGAGGGATTTTATGATAAGCAAACTGACTTGGATAAGATTTTGATGGGTACTGATGAAAAGGTGATTAAAAAATTGTATGGTTATTTATTGCAAATTAAGCTTGAGGAAGAACAAGTTAAAGAAACTATGATTGCGTGGGGGAGGAATTTTGGATATGGGATTGATTTAGAGAAATGGCAGAAATTATGGTCGCAAAATTATAAAATGACAATGTCTACAGCCTATAAAGAAAACTTGTATAAGATGTTTTACAGGTGGCATTTTCCCCCGACAAGGATAGCAAGAATGTTTAAGAACAAATCCGAAAAATGCTGGAAATGTCATCAGAAACCTGGTTCATACTATCACATGTGGTGGACTTGTGAGGATGCTAGAAAATATTGGACTAAAATCCACATGTGGCTGGAAAAAATGACAAAGAAGCATATAGACTTGAAACCGGAGTTTTTTCTATTGGGAATACTACCAGATACTTATAGTAAAGAGTTGAAATATTTGATTGTAAATGTATTGACTGCTGCTAGGATTGTATTTGCAAAAAATTGGAAAAATGAGAAAATTCCATTGCAAGAAGAAGTTGTAAAGAAAATTTTGGAATGTGCTGAGATGAGTAGATTGACTTTTGAAATTAGAGAGCAAGAAGATAAACAATTTTATTTAGTTTGGGATCTTTTCTATCAATGGTTGAATGATGAAATATTAAAATATAAAAGTTAGATAATAAGGAATAATAATGACTTTATTTTCCCTTTCCTTTTATTGGTTTTTGATACTATATTTATATAATAGTTTTCTTTGTTTCTTTCTTTTTCATATTTGGGATAGAATTGGTATGATTATAAGATTTGTTTTAGAATAAAATATTTAAAATATAGTTATCTCATAAAGGCATGACCGAATAAAAGTTTAGTCAAATTTTTTTTTTTTTCTTTAATAGAGATACTAGGATTTATAAATTTGTATTGATAAGAGTATTATATAAAGTAACTGTAATTGTGACTATGAGGTGAATGCACAAAACCGATGGACCAACCGACTTACGGTGTGTACAAAAATATGGGGGAGCTGATACTTTTATGTTTTGTTGTTGTGTTTTTTATGTTAAAAAAATAATAAAAATTTATATAAAAAAAAAAAAAAAACTAGATGGCATTTGGTAATAGTTAATGTTTAAAGGTATCCTACTTTATTTCCTATAATTGACGTATCCTTGATTATTTCCTATAATCAAGCTTGAATATATGCTTGATGTCTTACACTTGTTTTGTCTTCCAGGTTTAAATGTTCTAGAACCATAGTTGACGAAGCATCTCAATTTGCACATAAAAACTAATAAATTGGCGAGCTATCACACAGTCAAAAGCCAAGAACCATGAAAATAATAAACACTACTGAATTGGATACATAAAAATCCAAAGCACACTGAAGATGTCTGTTAGGAATTGATAGTCACCTAACAGTTGGGTTGGAAACCAGGATAGACATTTAATGCTGTCTCTTTAAGGGAATAGTAAAATTGTAATTGTGTGTAATTCCTCAAACAGCCATAAGATGGAGCGGGAAACCTGGTTTGGATGTTCTGTTGCTGTTAGTTACTAGGTGGTCGATGTTCTGTTGTTTGCTGTTTTTGGTTCCTACATTTTTCCCTATTGACTGTTGCTGATCATCGTTTTTCTTGGATTGCTGTGAGTCTATTTACTGAACTGTTTATGATACTGGACTTTGTTATTTGGATTATCCCTGGACTGAATACTGACTGCTTTAACCATGTATGACTCGGACTGCTTCTTGGATTTTGCTTAATCGTTTACTGGAAGTAAAACCTACATTTTACTATTCAGTGTATCTGTATGCTGGTTGTTTGTTATTCAACATCACTCGCACTATGTTTCCCTGAGTGCACTCATTCACCTAACGGGGAATTACCTCAACACTGGTTATGGGCCCAGGCCATGCCAGGGTCAGATAACAGAGAGTTCGTGTGAATACACAGTACCATATACAGACAGCTGTTTACTGTTTAATTGTGGGTTACTATCCTGGTAAAGATGGCACAAGACCCATTGTGATGACCCGTAGTCTCTCAAAATAACCCAAAACCCAAAACATATATTAAAGTCCGGTAAGGCCTTCAACTTAACTTCACTGTTTTATTAGGCACAGTTTAAAGTCACAAAAGTAAATAATGAGACAAACAGAAAACCAAAACAAACTGCATTGATGAGAGTTCTGAAGCAAGCCGAGATAACTAATCATAAACGCCAGGAAAATAACCGAGAAAAGTCCATGGGAAAAACACCAGCAAAGATAAACCTCTTTCAAGGTAAACACTGATTGACTCCTGCAAATTCTAACTGTGCAGTTGCAAACTTATATACATAGCTCCCAGCTGCAATCCATGAGGAGGATCATGGTAATCTCCTCTTGAGTAGACCTCACTTTTCCTTGATCCTCTCCTCCTTGCATGACCTAGGATGGATAGGGGATGAGCCTGGATCCTCCTCTGACTGCTCAGCTGGCCTCTGCCCTTCCCCAGCCTCCTCCACCACCTCTGGAGCCACCCCACTCTCTGTTGGCTGTTCCCCCCCTTCCTCAGAGTCAGTCTCCACCAGGGGCATGATACCTGTCAACAAGTATATCACTGATAACCCGGTTAGATGGAACAAACTATGTTTCCTGGTCTATGAAGTGCAGTCTACTTCTGTGTAGAGAAGGGTTATGGAATGCAGTTCAAGATCCACCAGATGTAAATGCTTGAGATCCAGATGATGATGAGGACAATGCCAAGAAGTTAGCTGACTTTAAATGGAACAACGAATGAGCTCTTTTATTATTGGACTAACACTGAGTGACCAGTAGCTAGTCCATATTCATGGAGAAGAGTCTGCTGCTAGGTTTTGGGAGAATTTGAAGAGGATTTATGTTCGTGACGGTGTAGGTGCACACATACATCTTACACGTAAACTGTTTAGAGCACGTCTGCTGAAAGGTGGAGATATGTTAGCTCATTTGAACTTCATGAAAAGAACTTTTCAAGAACTACATGAAAAGGAACTGATATTTTCAGAGCTGCATCAAGTTTACATCATTCTTTCATCATTGGATGAAAGTTATGATGATTACGTATCTTCACTGGAAGTCCTGACATGAAATGAACTGACATTGACTGACATAACCGGACGATTGTTAGAAGAGGCAAGAAGAAGGCTGGATAGAGACCAACTGAGAAAGAAACAACCACAAGAAGAGGATTTGTGTTCAAGTGCCTATACTTTTAGGAAATGTTATTTTTGTGGGGCTAGGAGACATATACCTAGATTCTGTAAGAAGGGCAAATGACAGAATACTGGTAATCACCAGAAAGCTAAGAAGAATGTTAGTTTAACTATGTCTAGCAATTCAACTGTAAACCATGATTGTGGGTAGTTGATAGTGGTGCATCGCAGTGCATTACTAAAAATAGAGAGAGGTTTGTAGAGATGTCTACGAGTAAGCAACATGTATCATTGGCAAACGAATGGAAATGAAAGCATCTGGTGAAAGTACTGTATATTGTTCATGTGTAAATGAGCATTTACCTATGTTATATGTACCTAAACTGAAATTTAATTTGTTATCAGTAAGGGCTTTAGTTAAAATTGGTTCTGTAGTAACCTTTAGGGGAGATAACTCTATAAAAGAGAAAGAGGGTAAAAGTGTTACTGCTACTTTAGAGAATGATTTATATGTTATACATGATGACCAGTTGCAGATGGCTAACTCGGTTTATAACAATGTTAAGCCACATGACGAATGTATACATTTACTGCATAGATGTCTGGGGCACATTAATTTCAAAATGTTGAAACAAACTGTTGAATTGTCAGAGGGAGTAAAATTAAAAACCTGTAGCAAGTACTTAAACTGTAATGCTTGTAGCCAAGATAAGAGCAAGGTTACCCCAGCAAACAGACTGAATGGGTTTAAGAACAATGAACCTTGAGAGGTTGTGTTTGCTGACATAATTGGTCCTAAGAAACCCAGTTTGGGAGGTGCCTGCTATGTTTTGAATATAATGGATCATTACTCAGGGTACGGTTTCTGCTATCTCATGAAAAACAAAACAGAAACATTCCAACATTTCTTTAATTGGCTAAGGTTTGCACAGAGAAAAATGAAACATAGGGTAATTATTTTAGCTACTGATAATGGGACTGAATTTATTAACAATAGATTCCAAACTATGTTAAAATTGGCTGGTGTCAAGCATAAACGTTCTGCACCTTACAGGCCACAACATAACTTGTTTGTAGAACAAAGAGGGCAAACGTTACAAGCCATGGCTCGCACTATGTTATCTGATTCAGATTTGCCTGAAACTCTGTGGGATGAAGCCATAATGTGTAGCAACCATGTTTTAAACAATGTGGTGAACACAACAACTGATGAATTACCATTCACTCGTTGGCATGGCAGAAACCCAAATTTAAGCTATCTACACACATTTGGAGCTCCAGCATGGGTACATATTCCCTTACAAGTAAGACTGAAAAGGCAACATAAAGCTAGGAAATTATTTTTCGTAGGTTATGAAGCCAACCATAGATCATTTAGATTTTGGGATCCAGGCACAGCTCATGTTTATTGTAGCACTAGTGCTAAATTTCTTGAGCACACTGGGTGGAATAAACTAGAACAGGAATACAACAATGATGTTGTAATTGACACCCAAGTAGTCCCTAAAGATGAAACAGTTAAACCATCAATAGCCATTAAAGAACAGGCACAGGAGGAAGTAGGAGAACAGCCACAGGAGGAGATAGAAAAACAGGAGCAAGTGGAACAGGAGAGTCCACCAGTAAGCCCTGTATTACCAAGATGTTCAACCCAAGTAACATGACCACCTGATAGATATCAGGCTAGTGTTGTATGCCAAGTGAATACTGTTCCTGGTAACTATAATGAACTGAAACTCTATCCTGCTAAGGATCAGGCTGCTTGGCAGGAGGCAATGGATAAGGAACTGAAATCCTTACAAAGGTTGGAGGTACATGAAAATGTCAGGTTACTACCAGGTAAACATGCCATAGGGTGTAAATGGATTTATAAACTAAAGACAGGTGTGGATGGGACTGTTACCCATAAAACCAGGTTAGTAGCACAAGGGTTCAATCAGACAGCAAACAACTATGATGAGGTGTTTGCGCCTTGTCTGAAGGCTACTACATTATGACCAGCATTAGTGTGGGCAGCTAAAGAGAAATATGTTATAAATCATTTAGATGTAGAGATGGCGTATCTGCATGCACCGTTGCAACACACTATATATTTAAAGAAACCGTTAGGTATCAAACATGATAATACAACTGATTGCTGGAGATTGAAAAAGAGTCTTTATGGCTTAAAGCAATCAGGATATGAGTGGAACCAGTGTATAGTTAAGGAATTAAATAATATAGGTTTTGTAGCTGGCATGGCTGATCTATGTTTGTTCAAAAGGGAAAATGATGGTGTAATTTCATGGTTGATATTGTTTACTGATGACATAGCATTAATCACCAAAACTGAGCAAGAAGCTACTGAAATAATTTCACTATTAGAAAAGAAATTGAAAGTAAAACAGTTAGGAAAAATTAAACGATCTCTTGGTTTAAAGATAGATAAAACTAGGGGAGGATACAAAATCTCACAGGCAGATAAAATTAACCAATTACTGAAGAATTTTAAAATGGAACTTTGTAAACTGGCTAAAACACCAATGAGCCAGGAGTTTAGCCATAGTGATGTACAAAGTCCTGTTTTTGATAAAGATATTTATCAATCCTTGATTGGTAGCTTATCTTATTTCAGTAATTGGTCAAGGCCAGATATAGCATACTGTGTTAACCAATTAGTGGGATTTAATACTGAGTCAACTGAAAGGCACTAGCAAGCTGCTAAACATGTGTTAAGATATCTGAAACAAACGATGCATTATGCATTATATTTGCAGCCGAAGGATGAACTAAGTTTAACTGCATATGCTGATGCAAGTTTCGTTACAGATGTAAATACACATAAATCTACATCAGGTACTGTAGTATTATTAGGAAAAGTGTTTATTGGATGGAGGTCTGTTCGACAGAAACATCTAAGTTTGTCAACAATGGAGGCTGAATTCTCATGTTTATCGCTATTATGTACAGATTTAGTTTATTATAAGCAACTATTGATTGATATGGGAATTGATCTAACAGATTCTATTGTTGTTTACAAAGACAACCAATCAGCAATACAGATGGCTTCCAATCTTGCTGTAAAGACAAGATCAAAACACACAGATTTAAGATATTTAAATGTGTACAAAGTAAAACGATTAAACTGGAGTACTGTATGTCAGAGAATAACATTGCAGATCATTTTACAAAAGCCCAAGGCCCTGTAAAGCATAAGGCTTGCTGTGTGGATTATGGACTTAAACTGTAAAGTGTCATATATTGTCCTTCCCAAAGGGGAGAACGTTAGAAATTGATAGTCACCTAACAGTTGGGTTGGAAATATATAAACCAGGATAGACATTTAATACTGTCTCTTTAAGGGAATGCTAAAATTGTAATTAGGTGTGGTTCCTCAAACGGCCATAAGATGGAGCCAGAAACCTCGTTTGGATGTTCTGTTGCTGTTAGTTGCTGTTTGGTTGATATTCTGTTGTTCGCTGTTTTTGGTTCCTGCATTTTTCCCCATTGACTGTTGCTGATTGTCGTTCTTCTTGGATTGCTGTGAGTCTATTTACTGAACTGTTTATGATACCGGACTTTGTTATTTGGATTATCCCTGGACTGAATACTGACTGCTTTAAGTGTGTATGACTTGGACTGCTTGTTGGACTTTGCTTAACTGTTTACTGGAAGTAAAACCTACATTTTACTATTCAGTGTATCTGTATGCTGGTTGTTTGTTATTCAACATCACTCGCACTATGTTTCCCTGAGTTCACTCATTCTCCTAATGGGGAATACCTCAACAATTTCTCCTCAAATGGGGATGAAACGTTTGCAGCCAAATTGCCAAGCTCGGAACTCAAACCAACAATATAACTACCAACCCAAAATACTAATATTCAAAGACATTTCAATTACTTCTTTACATTTATCCCTCCTGTGACCAAACAGAAAACCTACACAGGACTTTTGTAAAAACAGATCCATAAATTTATTATGATTTCTAGAGCAGTTTCTTCTGAACTGCTACAGTGTCCTTTTGCAATGAATAACAATGTTTTAATATAAAGAATGTTTACTTATAAAGCTGTTTTTTATGGGTTGATTGTTGCTTTGGTAGGGCAAACTTTGATTTGCACTTTGGTTTTCATATGTTGCTTTTCAATAAACCTGAATGCAAAGTTGACTATTGTTCCCACTGCTGATAAGAATATCTAAGAAGGAAAGATTGTTATTCTCTTTTATCTTGTGAATTTGAGTTTGTTACAGATACTACTGATTGTGTTGTATGTTTATCTGATGCTGGAAATGGATAGAAAAGAAGCTTGTCATACATAAGTACATACATACTTATGTAGCTGGTAAGTGAAGATAATATTATTACTATACAAAAACTGTAGTATTACTGTAATTTACAATTATGTAAAATGTTCACAAGATTTTATGCATAAAAATATTTATGTAACTGCATATCTGTACTGATGTAGCATAAATAATAGCTTAGAACTTAATAAAACAAGTTCAGACTGCTTCACTATTTTCTTCTTCGCCCCTGCTACCTTATTCTATCTTATCTACTGGCTCAGAAATGCTAACAGTTCTTTTCTCTCTTATTAATACTATTTTGCCCAGTTATCTAGCAGCTGAAACTCACTGAGGTCACTCTGCCACCATTTAGAATACAGAGCTGTGTTGTCTTCTTTGTTCTAGTTCTTCTTTGTTTCTACCATTTCAGGCCCCTTCCTGGATTTTCTCCCTGGTTGTAGATCCTCTGACTTCCAGCTCTGTCAGCCTTTGCTTCCCCTGCTCCATAACTTATCTAGTCACCTCTAGAAGCATCTCCTTCTAGACATAAGGGAGCCCCTCCCCCCTTCTACGTACCAGCTCTGACTTCTTTTATCCTTTTTGCATTTGAACTTTACTTGCTTGCTTATAGGTGCTTTTTAGAGGTTTCTGATTATTTTCTGTTTCTCTAAAAATGCCTATTTGCCTAAGCTGTGTAGTTGGCAGTCAAACCACTGCAGAAAGGAGGGGGGAATTTACCTTGATAATTGTATGCATCTAGTCAATAATGTGTTTCTATTTCAGAGCAGTTCATCCTTTAACAGTGTTCTAAAAATATTTTCTGATTATGACAAAAATATTATCTGCATAATAGTTCCATATTTTGGGTTGTATGTGTGGAATGGTTATTGCTTCAAAACACTGCATGACCATCTGCTATGAATCCTATAATGATCCCATAGAAGTTCCTCTTGTTTGTTTTTAAATCTGTCTACAAAACTAAAAATAAGTGGTGAGGAAAAAGCCTGCAAGTTTAATTATTGGAGGTATTTCATTTTTTATATATATTAAATACACAAAGATCAAATTCAATATACAGTAGCATTTAATACAATATGTGAGTTCTAATCCTACCTTAACCATCAAGTCAGCTGGGTCTTTCTTTCTCTCTGAACCCTAGGAAAAAGGAAATAGCAAATATTTCCAAAAATATTGCCTAGAAAACTGCAGGGATTTCTCCAAACCATTGCCAAAAGTTAAAAGTGACTTGAGGCACAAAAAAGAATAAACCAATTTAAAAACTGCCTTATATAGCCAAGCATATGGATGTCACTGCTAAGGGAAAATCTAGTTCTTGAGGAATCCCTGGAGAAATTTTCTGTCCTATTGATAACATTCATTTCTTAGTCCATAAATTTAGTGGACCACCAAAGGGTTGTGTGAATTGTTTATATCTTATTATGTAAATAATCATAGTAACTTAAATGATTAATGAGAATGAAAAATAAAATCCCTGAATAATCGTAAATGCCTCTTGTATACCTTGAGCAGAACACTATTTGAAAAAGTTGTAGTGAGCAGACTTTATATGCATTATTTCTGTTTCATCCCTATGTAATTTTTTGCTTGAAAAGGCTAGGGGGGGAATTCTTGCTTAAAGGACTTCCATTGTAAATATAAATAGTAAAGCTTCTTAATAAATTATGATACTTCTCAGAAAACTATAGTTAATATTTCAGAGAAGCAATAATATGTAAATTGTAGCCAAGGGGCCTGAATGGAAAAAAGGGAAGGTAGAGATGAAGACTTTTTTTAAAAAAAAAAATATGTTAATAAATTGTACTCAAGTTGAAGTCCTGATGGATACATCTCTATAGGGCTGAGGGTAAGAATGCATAAACGGTATTGTAGGGACTGTCTTCTGAAACTTTTTGGTTATTATTTCCCAGAAATGCTTACAGCTCTGGGGTTATCTAGAAGTCTCCCAACTTCTAAAGCTTCTAAGCCCTGCTTAGCTTCTAAACCCAGACAAGATCAGCAAGGGCCTATTCCACAAGGGGGGTGGAAAATGTAACTCCCAAAATAAAACTCCCACACTGTGGAAGATCATGTAATCTTTGGTTATATAAGTACAACTTTCTCATAAAGCTGTGTCACAAGTTTTATATTAGCACTTCACCTTTGAATTAAATGTAATACTATGTATTATGGATGAATATATATATGAAAATGGCAATCATAGACCGGACTATCCTGAGTCTTTCTTACCAGCTGCTTTCCTAGCTATTTGGGCTATTATACTTCATTTATGATACGCAGGTGGTTGGAATATATTTTTGTTTTGTATGAAGACAACAACATGATCAATTCACATCTTAAGTGCATCATGCAGAGTTTTTATGCATGCAAATTGTCTAATACTGACAGTTTAGTTAAATGTCAGCCAGCATTTCTAAATACTTATGAACAATTTGTGAGTGCCAACTATAATTTATGTTTTATTGACTGCATGCCTCTTGGACTTGTTTTCCTTCATTCCATCCCTGACACTTCCTTTTTTTAAAAAGAAACTTAACAGGAAAAATAGCAAAAATTTTGACAAACAAATAAAACTGCTATAAAGATTTGTTTTGCATTTCAAACATACACTATCTTATTACTTGTAGTAATATTTGTATTAAATTAAATTAAATATAAATACTATTTAATATAATAATATAAATATAATAAATAATATTAAACTATTACTACTATTTGTAGCAATTAGACCAGGGGTTATTTAAATGTATATGTTTCAAAGGTATCATCACATCAGTGCATTTATATTATTTAAATTGTTGCTTTGGTTGCTGGCTTCTAAGAGGTAATGCCATTGAAATACAGCTGGCTGAAACATTTAGTGTTAAGGTTTTCAGCAGATGCCCAAAGGTAAAAACAATAGTTATTTCCTGAAGCTGAATTATAGCACACACTGCAGCTTCAAAACCAAGGTACCATCCATAAATGTACTATATGGAGTATTTTGGAAACAACAATAATAACAATAATAATGTTTCACAAAGACTTAAGAGTATTAATTGATGCTTGCATTTTTAAGAGCTTTGCAACAGTTACAATGGAACCCCATTCCTACCTATCTAATGCTATACAATGTGTAATTGAATGACTGCAATTTTTGTTTTAATGTGCCACAAACTGATGTCATAGATCAAATCTATAACTTGTGCAACTTGCAAATTTTAAAAAGCTTTGAAAAGCTAGGCTGCAGCCTTGAAGCAATACGATTATTTGTGTTATGAAGAGCTTCTGAGCCAGTGACAACTGGCCACATCTGGAATGTTTAGAACATGTTGATATTATTGCAAAATATCTGCTACATTGGTGCACATTCCTATTCACAAAATGGTTGCCATGCCGAATATAGCCAATTGCAAAATACTCTGAGCTGCTTACAATAAAACCAACCAACCCCCCCAAAACCCAATGAGAATAAATATAAACAAGACCAGGGATAATGCATCTGAAGCTTACATACAATGCAACCAATATCCCTCCCTGTTACTAAGGGATCCCCACAATGTGAGGAAAGGAAGACAATAGCAGCCACTGGTAAGGGAATTACCTGCCAGGAAAGCTACAGAAGTACAGAAGCCAAGTTGCTGTTATTTTTCAATTTATGTTAAGCCAGTCATAAGCTAGTCATTTATAATGCATGAGCCTTTCCAGGTGGAGCAGCTGACCAACACAAAAAAGAGGCTACTGAAATTATGTTTGATATCTCTTGAAGCCAAAAGAAGACTGATGTATGGAACAAGTCAGGAGCCAGAGACAGTCCCATAGGAAACTCACAAAACCAAACTGGAACCACCAGATTGCCAGCATGGAATAAGTTATGTGAAGCCATTTGCCCAAGGCACAATAATGTGACTGATACTTCTTTCACACAGCAATTTGAGGCAGGATATTACAAAAAAAAACAATCTCAGCTTCAGTGAAAACTGGGATATAGGCAGAGGTATGGTTAGGACATGGTTAATAGATGGCCCTTGGAAGTGGGGGTGGGGCTGTGTGGATTTGCCCTTAAGTCCCAAAGGTGCTTTTTTAAAGAGACAACTAACTTTCTTGTTTTTCTTTGAAGACATTTCACTTCTCATCCAAGAAACTTCTTCAGCTCTGACTGGATGGTGGGGAATGGAAGAATTTAACTCCTTGCAGACAGCTGGACATTTGCATTCTTTTAGCAAGTCATTAAGGCCACCTGGAGGTTTATCTGCGTCATCAGGGTCACCTGAATAGTGCAAATGGGTGTGGAGCCTTATTGGAACTGTTGAAAGGATTGTGTTGTAGATTGGAGAGAGATTATATCCCTCCCCCTGTTGAGAGAGAGCTGTTCAATTTTGACATAGATGGTCTCTTTGACCCCTCTTTCAAACCAGCAATCCTCTTTGTCCAAAATGTGGACTCTGCCATCTTTAAAAGAGTGGCCTGTGTCTTTTAAATGGAGATGTACTGCTGAATCTAGTCCTGATGGATTTGTCCTCCCATGTTGTGCCATGAGTTTATGAAGTTGTTTTGTTTCCCCAATGTACAGATCTGCACTTGGCTCATTGCATTGTACTGCATATACCCATATACACATTTGCCCTTAAGTTTGGAATAACTCTAAATTATTCTAAACTAAATTTAGCCTCCCAGCTGGTCCAGTCTCAATGGACAGATGATCCCATGGTGAAGCAGAAAGTAATAATTATTCAGCACTCTTGTTAGAATCTTATCAGTGTATGCTTGGGGAGGAAATGGTAGCTCAAAATAAAATTTATTTATAATATTTTAATCTCATGTTCTTGTTGCTGTGCCACTTATCACTAGCCTTTAGGTTTACAACATCTATAAAATAACCCACGACACAATCTCATTCAATCTTGTAGCATACAAACCAGACCTCGCTAATGACTAGGGATATGCTCTATTATATCTGAATGGCACCTGAGTAGGAAAAGATTGCACTAATCACAGTTTCATTTAAACAAATCCATCAGAGGTGTCAAATTCGCGACCCATGGACCAGATGCATCACATGCTGGCCAAGCCCATGTCTGGTTTAGTGAAGGGAAAAATGTCATGATGCATCACATGACAACGCTGTGGGGATGTGAGTTTGACACCCCTGAAATACAACATAGAAACTGGCAGACAGAATTTTCCTTATATATTGAAGATTATCTTGTAAAGCAAGTTATATTAGAAATGAATTTATTCTTTATACCATATTATAGATGGCAAATTACAAGCCTTCATTTTAATTATAGATTGTTGCAATAAAAAAGCAAAAAGGAGAATTACAAACTCTGTGGAATTCTTTTGGCTATTTAAAATTTTGGTTAATATCTATATGAAGAAATGTGGCAAAAAAAGAATCCTATTTTATCTGAATATGGAATTATATCACAATAATAATTAGTATAAGAGAAGTAATTTAATTCTTAAAAATATATACTTAAATATGGTCAAGTTAGAATTCTTTATAAATGCAATTATTTGCTATTGGAAATCCCCCACGATTTTTCTTCTTTTTCTTCTTGTCCCTCAGATTCTTCTGATTCTGAGTCTTCTGTGTTTTTAAAATTTTAATTCTAGCCATGTGACAGAGAAGAAAATTACAAGATTAACAGCACTATGGAAACTATAATCAGGTGTCTTATTTCCCTTGTAATGACTGAGAGGTAAACAAAAAATCCTAAAATAACATCCAGAAAAAAAATCTAATTACTAAAATATGTTCAGATGAAGTATCATGTCCAAAATCATTTAAAAAATGAAATTTCGGAGGGAAGGATATTAATAGGATATGTGATTCATAACTCATAACTTAAAATATATGTAACTCATACAGTTTTCATACTTTTAAAATAAAAATACTTTTGATTATCACCATAATTCAAAACTATGGAGGAATACAAAATTAAAAAAAAAACCATGAGATTAAGATCATAAAACTAAATATGTTAAAAATAGTGAAGACAAAACATATTCAATTGAAAATCTATACAAGCAAATGCACAATTAGAATGTCCTTTCTCTGGTTGCACAGCCAACTTCTGGTGAATGAGGCTCGATCAATAAGATGTAAAGTATCTATTGAAGATTTCCCTCAAAGTAACGAATTAAGATACCTTGGGTTTTATTTTTTGGTATAATCAGATACATGTAAACAACATAAAAATGGGAAAAAAATTAAAAATTGTTCTGGTAAAATAGGGATTTAGATTTTAAATTTTTTAAAACATTTTTTTAAATGTTTTAGTTTAGTTTACAGTTAATCTTTGACTTATGACCATTCATTTAATAACCATTGGAAGTTAAAATGACCCTGAAAAAAAAGTGACTCCTGACTAGTTCTAATTCTTAAAACTACTACAGCATCCCCTCAGTAATGTGACTGCAATCCAGGTACTTGGCAACTACTTGCATATAATGGTTACAGCTTTCCAGAGTCATGCTATCACCACTTGCAATCTTCCCATCTGGCTTCCAACAAGCCAAATCAATGAAGGAGAGGGGAAATTGATTCATTTAATAAACATTTGCAAAAATGGCCATAAATTTTTTTGTGGGGGAGTGACTCACTTTACCCCACTAGTTAGTTGCAGGCCCTACTCTGGTCCTAGGTTGAAGTCTACCTATGTAACTTCAAGAATAATCAATACAATACTGATCAAGTGACTTTCTAGTCTTTATTGGTCAAAAGAAAGAAGCCATATTTGGTTCATAATGTTCCCTACATGTTCTAAGCACTGTAAGTTTGGCAGAAATGAAAAAGATCACAAGTCAGCTTTAAACTGCTTTATGGGATATTGGAGAGAGGAACTTACGGTGGTATAGAATGGCCATTAGCTAAACTAATTGGGGGCACAGCAGATGTTATCAGTACCGTGGTATTTCCCCAAGACTGCTCTAGTAGTATATATAGCTGTCATAAAAAAGATCCACTCTGTAGACTATCTACCTCCTTTTAAATATCTACTTTTTCATATGCTTTTACCTATTAATATTTTCTCTTTGAGGAGTATCACCTTAAGCACCATGAATAAATGTTCTTTATTATGTCTAACTCCTATTGTGTGAATAGTTCCCACCAGGTGTGGGGTTCAATTTTTTTAACAACGGGTTCTGTGGGCATGGCTTAGTTGGTGGGCCTGGCTTGGTGGTCATGTTCTTGGCTGGGCGTGGCCAACTCAATATCACTCACACTGAGGCACGCATCTCCTCGCCTGACCTCTCATGACTATGGGGATGCTGCAACAGTCGTAAGTGGGAAAAATGGTCATAAGTCACTTTTTTCAGTGCCATTGTAACTTTGAATGGTCATTCCACACAAGCAAAGTACCAATAAAGGAGGGGAAAAAAACTCCAGAGAAGTTCCTGAGACAGGAAGTCTAGTCCTGCCAAGAATGTAATAAGGGTTAACGGAGAGGCAGTTTCTGTAAGCAACACCAGAATGTTTTCTTCCTGCCTTCCTTACAGGATTAGGCCAGTAATTTCTTCTAACAACCAGCTCTCCGAACTGCTTAGAATGTTAATAACTGGTTCTAGCAAATAGGTGCGAACTGGTAGAATCCCACCCCTAGATCTCACTGAAAATGAATTGTTCTGGGAAGATAGTGGCAGGTTCCAAAATAATTCCATGATTTTTACTACTTATTTCTGAGAGATACCAACCTCCAAATGTTACTGTTGAAAGTATGTAAAGTAAGTCTATCATCAGAAAAATAAAACACAAATCACAAATTTAAAAAAATGTTGTTTGATGATAATTTGAGGCAGATGTTACATGGCAGAAATGTTATTTTTCAATATTCATGCCATCTTCATATGGACACTTACAAATAAACCGAATTGAATTCAGGAGGGCTTAGTTCAGAAGGTGAATGTGTATATTTGTGACCATCTACTTTATGTCCGCAAAAATAATTATATAATGTAGGTTGGATTCTGAGGTGACAGCTGAGAAAAAGACAACCAATATGCTCTGCTTGTATGTAGACTTAAACCTTGGACTTTCTGATCCAGTCCCGTTTTATCTATTATTTTATCTATTATTTATACATACTCCTTATACTTTTGAAATATTTTTGATATTGGTGTTTATCATGAAATAACCGCTTGAATGTGTGTGCATGCATGTATGTGCTGTCAAAATACTTCTTACTCCTCTATTAGTAAATGGGGTTGCACTCTGAGTTCCAAGTGAGGCAGATGGCTGCAGGATATTATATGTTCAGCAAAAAGAGATGAAAAATGATATGAAGAAATAAGTTTCCCACAGGAAATTAAAGTTTGTACACAGTGGCATATGCTTGATTACACCTTCCAAAGTACATTATAAAAAATGCACAACTTTATTTCCAAGAGCTCTTTGTGGATAAAAAAAAATGAAAAATTCCATTGCCAGTTATTCTGCTGCTGTCATGGTCTTCAATACCAACTATGGCATAAGCAGGCTCATGAGAGGAATAATTAAATCTAACTGAATTTAAACTGTAGAAGTTGGCTGCATTAAAAACACAAACAAAAAACATCAACATATATCAGCTACAACACCATGGACTAAGTTCTTGTCTTAAATTTCAACATGGCATTTGAGACAGAGCTAATTATCAATAACTAATTGACGGGTTGAATCTAGCACCAACCAGTTCTCAAATCTTAATGGCATCTGTTCAAGTATTTGTATTAATCAATGGCTCAATTTTTTTCTTTGCAGAGTTCAGTAAAACCACACATTAGTCATTCAGTATACAGCACAAGAATACATACCATCAAACTAGACTGGGTGTTAGCTGTTACAGGTGTTATGTCTACCTGCTCTGTCTTACACATTGGTACACCAAATACAAACTAGGTGGATATGACCTCGTTGATGATCCTCACTCTGTCAAGAACCTTGGAGTTCTCGTATCAAATGACCTAAGCACCAGAGCTCACTGTAATAGCATTGCCAAAAAGGCATTAAGAGTTGTAAAACTAATCTTACTTTGTAAATCTAATCTTTTCCTCCAGAAATATTGAATTGCTAACTGGAGCATACAAAACTTTTGCTTGATCTATACTCGAACACAGCTCTTCAGTCTGGAATCCACACTGTATATCGGACATTAATACAATTGAGTGAATCCAGAAGTATTTCACTAGAAGTACTACACTCCTCTGCTCGCAACAGAATACCATATATCACCAGTCTTGAGATTTGGGGCTTGGACAACCTTGAACTATGGTTAGACTTAAATGTTGCACACAAAATTATCCGCTACACTGTTCTACCAGTCAATGACTACTTCAGCTTTAACCACAACAATACAAGAGCACACACCAGATACAAACTCAATGTAACAGCTTCACACTTGATGGCAGAAATACGACTTCAGCAACAGAGTGGCCAATGCCTGGAATCCCCTACCTGACTCTGTTGTTACATCCTCTAACCCCCACTCCTTTAATCTCAAACTATCCACTATTGACCTCACCCCTTTCCTAAGAGGTGTGTAAGGGATGTGCATAAGTGCACCATCATGCCTACCATCCCTGTTCTATTGTCCCCATTTATTTGTACCTATTTTCTGTATTCTTACTCATGTTTACACTTATACCTATTATCTTGTAAGCAATTGACAAATTAAATAAATAAATAAAAAATAAAAATACCGTATATGCAGCTTTATCATTTCTCTTTATTGTAGTTGTTTCCTGTATCACATTGCCACTCGAGGATTCATCTCTATTGTTCTTGTGAGGCATTTCCTGTTTGTTGTATTACTTTCTCTCTAGTAAAATGGTTTCTGCACAGTGATGGCCTGTAGTGTGCTTTCACTAGTGATACCCAAAACTATTTTATCATGAATAAGTTCATCTCTCACAGAGCCATAGTCACAGCTTGCAGCTTTTCCTCTTAGACATGTGACTAAACTGTCTATTGCTTTACCTTCTTCTTGCTTACAGCTGCCAAATATAAACCTTTTATATACGACACTTCTCTGTGAATTCCATTCATTTACAGTTAAAAGGCTATGAAAACTAATTGTCCCTGATAAGAACGAGCCTTGCCAAGGTTGTGCAAGGCTGCCAAGGACACTAGATTAAGTTGCCAAGAAATATTCAAAACAAAAAGTCTCCAAACACAAAGGATAGTCCAAAAGTCCACAAGGCTTGAAGTGCAAGAACTTCTTTGCTTCCTGCAAAGAATTCCGGTCTCTCAGGCTGGCTTTTATCCCTTAAGGGAGGGCCCATTACCTTGCAGCCTTATCCCGAGTTGCCTGTGCTGCTGCAGCTGCTCTTTCCTTTGAGTGGCAAGGTGATACAGGAAACAACTACAATAGAGAGAATGATAGAGCTGCATATAAGGTAGACTTCACACCTGTAACATTAGCAGTTTGCATTTGTATACCACTGGAATCCCAATGCCCTGGGTGACTACTTGAGCAGGTCCACCAATGCAAAGACTATCTTTATACTAAATCAGAAAGTCAAGTTAATATTTCTATTTCTGTGATCTTGTCTGCTTATCACTGATGTCTGTGTTACTTGAATCATAGTAGGTGCCATTTTTCAGTTTCTAGAAACTAAAATTTGTAACCAAATCTAACTAAGTTACAAACTGGTAAAACTAAAATGGCAGCTTTTTTGCATTTTGGCTGACTAAATGCTGGTTAAACGTCATATGAAACACAGGTGGATGGTGGGGGCTAATATGTAGGGAGTTCACATAAAATTATGTGGAACCAGAAATAGGACCTCTGTTCATGCACTAGGATGCACTTAGCACTGTATAAAAATGTATTTATTTCTTTTTTCGTCCACTTTGCTTTCTTCACTGAAGGTGTATTTTGTCTCTAAAGATTTAGGGTTTGATCCAACAGACATCAATAACTGGAGTGGAAGTAGTGCTTTCCATTGTGAGAACAATCTTTCCTCAAAGTATTTAGTTTTTCCTATCAGTTGTATATGCTTGTCTAAAGTACTAAGCAGAATGCAGGACTAGAGTGTACGACAATGTTCTTGACTGACTTGAAAGCAAAACTGATGATGAAGTAAGTTATTAGGGTGTTGATTAAGTTGAGGTATTGGCAGCTGTAGCATCCATCATTTTTGTCCTCCTATCTCCAAGATGTTGCAGCAGTGACCTGGAACCACAGAACCACCTATGATTTCATTGGGAAACAACTGTCCAACATTTTTATTGTCCTAATGAAATAGGAAGTGGTACTATATCATGCAAAATATGATAATCAGCATAGGTAATTGCTTTGTGGTTTGTTTTGTTTGTTTAGTTGGTTGGTTGGCTTTCTTTTCCATAGAAGTATCTATATTTTTTACTTCTCCACAGTATCTCCATGAAATATTTTGATTTCTCTTTTTCTTCACTGAAATGATGTTTGGTAGAGAGATGTTTAATCAGTTTGGATAAATCCCTATGATCCGTTTGGCCAAGCCCAACAAAGGCAGAATCAACATTCAAGGATAATTTAGGGATTCTAAGTACTCTAGTACAGACACTGGAAAACTATATAATAAGGCTCTTATCCCTTATTATAAAATAAATCAAATTAATAAATATGCATGGCTAAAGTGCAAAATTTTGGAACCCAAATTCTATATTCCTGTTATTGTTTGTGTTTGTATTGTTATTCCAGGCCTCTTATTCTTCAAGCTGCTGCATTAATAGTTGTTATTCTGTTGTCTGAAGTGAGTTATTTATCTCCTGAAAAATCAAGGGAGCATGGGACTGACCACTTATAAAGTTAAAAGTATTATGTTCAAACCAAAAATTTTTTTTGGTTTAAATAGTTTGTCTAAACTTAACTGTACATGCTTAACTAAAAGAAAAAAAATTAAAATTGTAAATTTTGCAAATGCCTTTCCAATATAGACCCGCGTTAGGGAAAAATTATATTGATATTAAACACAAATGGTGTATCTTACTGAAAATAAACTGTGTTTTCTAATGCCTAATCTGTCCAAAAGTAATTACAGAATTAATTTATGGAACTCCAATATATGAATAGATATTGTTATTTCATTTTTTGTTTGAGGCTTTTTGGAGAAGTTAATTAAATTTTATGTATATATTTCTGTTAACAATATGGAAGTTAGAATTGAAAATCATACAATATTACATACAAAATTCATTGCCATTGGTTGTAGTAATAGTCACCAGTTGGCTTGGAAATTGAATAAACAAAATGAATGGAAGATAAATAATGCACTGGCTATTTGCCATAGCAAATTAGCAGAGGCAGATTGTATCTAGATGTGTCTATCACAAAACAGAAAACACTGCAATATAACAATAAAATGAGTCTATATCTGACCAATTTTACATTTATTCTTTTTTAAAAAATAAATTTTATTAAGTTTCCAAATTTTAAAAACATAAAATAAAATATACATTTTTATCAACATCAAGACATCTTTTGCATCTCCTCACATTTTTCAGTATGTGTATTTACTTATTCCTTTATCATTACATCTTACTCTTACTATAAATCAATATCTTTTATCCTTACTTCTCAATCTTCTCCATGGTATATTTACATATTTACATATTCCCTCATTCTTTTCCTAATTGCCATTTTATTTTATTTTTTATATCTAAACCACTCATACTAGGCATCCCAGGCCCTATAATAAATGGAATCTTCTCTGTCTTTTATTTTCATTGTTAGCCTATCCATTTCTATACAATCTTTTTTTTTTTTTATAACCATGCCTTCTGCTGGAACCCTTTTTTTCTTCCAGAGTTGCGCATAGGAAATCTTTGCAGCTTTAAATATATGTAACATAATATATCTATCTGATTTATTGCATTTTTTGTTATATACCTAATAAAAAAGTTTCCAAATTAAATTCAGTTTTCTGCTTTGTGATTTTTTCTATCCATTGTCAAATTGTATTCCAATATCTTTTCACTTCCTGGCATGTCCACCAGATATGAAAATAAGTGCCTTTTTCTTTTCCACATTTCCAACAATTTGGGTCTGAGTTAAACTTTTTCCCAATCTAGCGGGAGGAAGGTGCCATCTATAGAAGATTTTGTATTGATTTTCCTTGTATGCTGTGGGTGTAATTAGTTTGTAATTTGATCTCCACATTCTCTCCCAATTTTCTAGGTCTATATTGTGGCCAATATTTTTCGCCCATACCACCATTGTCTCTTTGACTACCTCCTCTTCCATTTTAAAATCTAGTAGAAAGTTATATATTCTTGAAATCATTTTCTTTTCTATTTCTTGTAGAATTTTATCTAATTGATGCTTTCCATCCAGAAACCAAATTGTTCTTTGTCCTTCTGATATCTCACCTGAATTTGCATGTATGACCACCAATCTATCTTTATATTTTGTTGCTGTAATTCTTGTCTCATTTTTAATCTTCCTTGTGTGTCTAATAGGTCTTTGTAATTTCTCTTTTTTCCCAGATCCATTGCATTTGGCTAGATTTGTGCTTCCATAGTTGATAGCCAGTTCAGTATTTTAGTATAATGATTCTTTTTAATCTTGTTCCATGTCCGAATTAATGAATCTCTAATCATGTGTCTCTGAAAATATGCATGCTGTTTACATTTCCCATCCCATAGGAAACTATGCCACCCTCTCTGCAAGTTGTGACCCTCTATCGACAATACTCTTATATTTTCCAGGTTGATCCAATCTTTAATCCATACCATAGCCGCAGCCTGATAATACATTTCCCAGTCAGGGAGTCCAAAGCCACCCCTTTCTCTTTTGTCCTGTAACAATTTCATTTTTCTCCAATCTTTTTTCCCATCCCAAACAAATTTACTTATTATTCGATCTAATTCTCTAAAAAAAGGTTTTATCCAATCTTATTGGTACAGTTTGAAAAAGATATAGCATTTTTGGTAGGGTAGACATTTTAATTGCCGTAATTTTCCCCAGTAGTGATAGCTGTAATTTTCCCCACATTTCCAATTCTTTTTTGATTTGTATTATTAATTTTTCATAGTTATCTTTTTTGATTGAAGAGAATCTTGCTGTTAACCAAATGCCTAAATATTTTACCTTTTTCACACTTTGCAGTCCCAATTTTCCTTCTAATTCTTATTTTTGCTTATCTTTTAAATTTTTAGTCAATAATCTTAAGGCCTGCAACCTTGCCAAATTCCTCTATTTCCTTTATTAATTTTACTCCCGTATCCTCTGGATCTTCCCCCCCGCCCCCAAAAAAACCTATATCATCAGGAAATGCCTGTACCTTATAATGCTCCTTTTTAATTAAAGCCCTTTTGATTTCTACATTTTTCCTAATGTTTTCCAATAAGTTTTCTAAGGTAAGAATAAAGAGAAGGGGTGACAGTGGGCATCCCTGCCTTACTCCCTTGTTGATCTTGAAGGTTTCTGTTCTGTCACCGTTCATTATTACACTGGCCATCTGTGTCGTATAAATTGTCGGAATAAATTTAATAAATGTATTGCCAAATTGCATGCTTTTTAACTGTTGTATTATGAACTGCCAATTAACATTGTCAAATGCCTTTTGCGCATCAAGGAAGGCCATTGCCAACTGTTTTCCTGGGTTTGCTTCATAATATTTTATTATATTCAATACCATTCTGGTATTATTTTTAATTTGTCTATTTGGTAAGAATCCATTTTGGTCGCTATGAATGATTGATTAAGGGTTTTTTTCAATCTTTCTGCCATTATGGACATAAATATTTTATAATCAACATTTAAAAGGGATATGGGCCTGTAATTTTGAATTAATTGATGGTCCGAATCTTCTTTTAGGATCAATGTTATGTATGTCTCCCCCCATGACTTAGGTAATTTTGTTGTCGTCAGTACCTCTTTATAGAGTTCTAATAATTGCATTTCTAATTTTTCTTGGAGCGTATTATACAGTCCCCCTGGGAGACCATATGGTCGCGGTGTCTTATTGTTTTTCTGTTTCAGGATGGCCTCTTGCAGTTCTCTTAATATTATTTCCCTATTTATCTCTTCTTTATCCTCTTCCGGGATCACAGGTAGCCCTTTTCCTTCTAAGTAATGTTGGATATTTCCCTCTGGTACATATTCCCTACTATATAATTCCTCAAAAAAACTTTTAACAATATGTTTTTTCTTTTCAGTTTGATGTTGTAGGGTACCATCAGCATCTTTCAATTGTTGAATTCCTCTTTTTTCTTTTTCTTTCTTAAGTCTGTAAGCTAGCCACCTTCCTGGCTTATTCGCGTGTTCAAAATAATTCTGTTTTATCTTTTTCATGTCCTGTAACCATTCATCTTGTGCTAACATGTTCAATTTATGCCTAATCATTATCCTCTCTGTATTTGCTGTCTTACTATGTGGTGTTTTTTCCAGTGTTTTTTCTAACTCCTTAAGAGTATCTAGTAGTTTAGATTGTTCTCCTTTTTTTCCTTATATCTACATGTATTATATGAAATTGCTAGGCCCCTGATACATGCTTTAGTCGTGTCCCATAGGTTTGGAATTGGTGTTTGTTGTTTTTTGTTTTCCTTTTACATTTATTCATTTTATGTATGTGACAGTTATTCTTGAAGGCTAGGTATAAGCTATCAGGTTTCTACTTTCAAACTGAAACTTAAAAATATTATAGAAACCCATATTTTTATAAATTCACAGAAGTGGAAGAGACTATATCTGTGAGTGTAAATCCCTGCTAAGTTCAGACATTCAAATTAATCTCAAGAAATGATTGTTCAACCTCGGCATGAAAAGGCTTCCACTTTCCAAATTTCAAGAAACTCCCAAATCCAGAACTCCCATTTAACATATTTTGATGTATTTGAGCAAAGTTTAACTACTATGCTGATACTTTAACTATACAAAGCTAAACATTCCTAGTTCCATTAATGTATCTTCATTGAAGCTAACATCGTTCTGATAATTCTTGTTGTCTCAAACATGTTCTGGATTATCCAATATGATATCCAAAATGTGACATGATACTTAAAAAAGAATGACTAACATAGATTAAAGTAGACCTATTATTTCTTATAATTTGGAAACTGTACACGGATTTAGTTTAAGCAGTCTAAGTTTTTATTTGACTTTTTTTTGCAGCAACATCACACTGCTGATTCATATTCATTTGTATTCATTTGTATTCAGTTATCATTCCAACATTTTTTCCCATATCCTGTTGTCAAGGGAGATATATCTGATGCTTTTCCTGTGTAATACATTTCAGTTTCCTCAGTAAAGAACTGTGATTTTTTTCCTAGTGAATTTAATTGTTACTTTCTGCCCATTTTTCTATCAAAATAATTTTGGATTAAATTTAATGCACTGTGCCACACAGTTTTACTATATGTCATCTGCAAACATCATCCTTCTAATTCTTTATCAAAGTTAATAAAAATATTGCTAAGTATGGACTGATCCTGTTCAGAATCCTGGGGCATTTGAATATAGTTCTTTGAGTCTTCCTTTTTCACCAATCACCAGTCATCTGCCACTTGTTACCTGATTTACTTCCTTTCTATAAATTGCACTGATGTACATTACCTTGATGATTCAACATTTGTGCCAATCCAAGTATCTGAGTCACAATTATGAGATGCAAGCAAGCAATTGTTCATAGTGAAACAGGTACTTTCATATACCAAAATGGAGTAGAGAGGCAGACCTTGAGAGGGTCACAAAGACTCCAGCCTAATCCAAAACTGGCTATCCTTACTTTCCATATTTCAATGAATCCCTCTTGCTCAGCAAACTTTGGCAGCAAAAGACCACACAATTATATTTTTTCAAAAGAAACCCAAGATGACATTTGCAAGCAGGTATGATCCAAGGTTGTTAAAGCATCCTCTCTGTTTTCTACTCTCTCTTATACTTTACTTGTAGTAATAGTGACAATGCGAGTGATTATAGGACATGATCAACTATATGATGCCTATGCAATAATTGTTAGGCAATTCTCACACATTTTAGGTAAAAATATTAGCCAGTAGATATGCCATAGCTTGGGGTATTCAAAAATAAGATGTTTGCCAAAAATATTGTATTAAATAAATATTAAGAAAGTGTCAGAGAATAACAGAATAGTATTTGCTTTCTTGCCAAAGAAAAGGTATACCAAATTACTGTCACTCAGTGCAATGACAGAAGATGGATCTTCTGGAATTGGCTGACAACTGTTTAGCAAGTTCCTAAATCATCAGGTCTACACCAAGATTCAAAGTATTTGGATCTTTAGATACTTTTTATATATTTTTTTCATTGAGAGGACAATAAAGAAAACTTGGAGATGGTTTTGTCACAACTTAGTTGACGCAACCAAAGATATTGATGCAAACTAAGATATCATCACTACTAGACAACACTTGAAAGACGGTTTGATTTGGGAATTTTGATAATTTATCTTTTTTCTAAATATATTCTTAATGAGATTTTTCTAGCATGCTCTTATTCACCTTCCTCTTTGCAGTTTAAGGAGCTCATATTCATTTATCTTGATACAAATAGCAATACAGATAAAAAGCTTGAAGTGAGAATGATAAGTTGCAAGGGTTCAAGGAGAAAGTGACTACATTCAATTTGCACAGCTTGTTTAACAATAACCTTTTTCTAGAGCATGGAAGAATTTACAGCATAATAATCCAGTATGCAATCTTTGCTAACAACTAAGTAGGAATGTGACAGAATTTTATATTTTATCTGCAAAGAGATAAAAATCAGACCATATCCTTATTTCTTCCTGCAGTGACACTATACTAGCGCACAGTGGAAAAGAGAGCTGAATTTCAGATTGACAAAAGCATAAGAGAACCTTATTATTAAAACCCAGCCAATAGATTCCTAAGATGTTGATTGAGCTTCTGCAACTGTTCTGTCAATATAGCCCATCTATTCATACCCTGAATTCTTCCCATCCTAGCCTGTAAAATTGCAGGCAGAGGTGGTATTCAGCAGGTTCTGACCAGTTCTGGAGAAATGGTAGTGGAAATTTTGAGTAGTTTGGAGAACCAGAAAATACCACCTCTGACTGGACATTTTAGAGTATCTTTCTCTTGCCACGCCCACCAAGCCACGCCCACAGAACCTGTAGTAAATATGTTTGAATCCCACCACTGATTTCAGGCATTGTCTAATGGAAAAGTGCATGGAAACAATCAACATGCAAGACATATACCGATTTGAACATTCCAATTTAAGACAAAAGCAAAGGGTCAGTTATAGGGTTTTGAGAGTGTATATACAGGCAGAGAAAAAAGTTTCATACCTACGCTTCTGATGCTGAATGTAAAGGAATATTTGATAATTTTAACAATTGCAAAAGCAAACTTTTCTTGCAAAAAGAAAACCAGGCTCAGAGTGGAAAATATTGGAGAATGTGGAGTATACTCAAATATCAACTGTTAGCAAATTCTGAGCATCTCTTTTCTTTTTTCCCCCTTGGAAAACAAAGCTAGTCAATTGTGATCATAAGTCAAGAAATTCCTATGTTTTCTATTCTACATTGTTTCTTTTTCTTCTCTTGAAGGCCCAAAGCCTCTTCTCTTTAGGTTTTAGCAAGGCTTCAAAGCCATATTTGAATCTCAGTTATATACCGAGCATATACCTGGCAGGTATAGAATAGGTGGTACCCGACTCAATAGCAGTAACTACGTGAGGGATATTGGAGTCCTTCTGGACAATCACTTAAATATGAGCCAGGAGTGTGCTGCAGGTGCCAAAAAAGCCAATACAGTCCTAGGCTGCATTATCAGAAGGAGAGGATCAAGATCACATGAAATGTTACTACTGCTTTATTGTGCCTTGGGTCACACTTAGAATACTGCATCCAGTTTTGGTCATCACAATATAAAAAGAAGATGTTGGGATTCTAGAAAAAGTGCAAAGAAAAACAACAAAGATGATTAGGGACTGGAAGCTAAAACACATGAATAATAGTTACAGGGTATGTCTAGTTTAATGAAAAGGCATTGAAGTGATATGATAGCAGATAGCAATATCTTAAGGGGCTGCCACAAAGAAGAGGGGACAACCTATTCTCCAAAATACCTGAAGGCAGAACAAGAAGCATCATCAAAGAAGCAACAAAGAACTGAGGTTAAACTTCCTGATAGAACAATTAATCAGTAGAACAGCTTGCATTCAGAAGTTGTGGGTGGTCCAGCACTGGAGGTTTTTGGACAGTCATTTGTCTGAAATGGTATAAGGTCTCCTGCTTGAGGGTTGGACTAGAAGATCTCTAAGTTCCCTTTTAATTCTGTTATGCTGTTCAGCATGGAGCTTGTTTTTCAACTGTCTTGTTGTATGGAATTGCTTATCAATGTTTTGTTTTCATATGATAAATTTTCTATCAGCTGAAATCTGACCAATTATAGCTTCACCTTTCTGCCTGTTACTTTAAACTTAAGCCAGCTGCAAGTATATGCAAAGTTATTTGCCAACATGACTACAAACACTCATAAACATTGTAGCTCTTGAATGCAGAGACTATCCATTTGTCTACCCTTTTTTTTAAAATGAAAGTTGCCAATGAAGGTTCCTTATTTCTTGTCCCTTTTTTAGGCTCTCAAGTCAACTCGGCACATTCTGTTTATTTAAAAAGAAAAATATGGATTCCTCAAACTTCACCACATTCTTCTGGCAGAGACTCTACTTGTTTTCTCAGTATTCTTCCTCTTTGAAAATTGCCTGCCTTTTATTTCTTCTACAGTGCATGCTTACACAACAGGAAATAATTATTCACAAAAGACAATTAGTAGCCTTCAAGACACACCCCTTATAATCAGCAGCTATTCCAAAAATGACCTTTAGATGCTTCACAGCTGTGCTCACTGTCTCTCAGAACATACATCTTCTCCGACAGTTCTTTTTTCTTTCTTGTTTCTTTCTCTTCTTTAACTCATTTTGAAAATTTTTGTTTCCTCTTCATATTAATAGGCATCTTTCCCTGGTATATACTTTTTGTACCAGTTTGATCCCATCAGAATATGGTTTACATACATTTTTCCCTAACACATGGAGTTTTTATGCAACTCTGCACTTTTGTAGACGAGTGAGTGTGTGCTTTGCAGCACAAATTTTACCAGTGTACAACCCAATAACTACAGTGCGAATCAGTTCAGGAAATGGTGATTAAATTAGTTAAAAGATAGAGAGAAATGTAAACACCATTTCTACCAGCATTGGACCAATCCTGAGAATTTCACAGGACACCAGCCAAAATATGGTAGTATCCACTTGATCATATACAGTAATTACAACAGTTACCACTTAGTAGGTATGGATGATAATATTTCCATATGACTACTAAAAAGCAAAGGAAATGAAAAGAATACATTTATTTATTTAATTTATCCAGAACAGCAATGGCCTATGAGCATAACCTTGGGAGATAGGAATAAGAGCCACAGCTTAGACTGCAGACAGACAAGAGGCAGCTGAGTTTGCCAAAGGAAAGGGGGGTATCACAAACATCTCAAAAGGGATCTTCCCTAATGTCTTGGATGATAAAAGTAAGAAGATAGAGATATACTTTGGGACTTGTAGGTTTCTGTTAATATAAGCTTATAGTAAAACTAGACCTAGTACTTCTGCATGTGCTTCTTCTAAGAACTACCTCAGAAGTCTGAGAAAGACTTTCTATGTTTTATGTTCCAAGATGGCTGGAGAACATGATATGTTCTGAAAATATCACTTTTTGCATATATTGTAATCTTGCAAATTCTTATAAATAAACTTGCTTTCTATTTCTTTTTTTTTCTTTTTTAATATTAGGACTTTGGCACCTGCTAATGAATTCATTTTCAAATAATACCTTTTAAACAAATTATATTAAAAAGAAACAACTAAAAGAATATAAGGCACTGGGAGAAACTGAACAAGGAGAGATTTAACCTAGAAATAAGGAAAAACTTTCTGACAGCGAGAACAATCAACCAATGGAACAGCTTGCCCTCAGAAGTTGTGGCAGTGTCATCACTGGAGACTTTCAAGAAGGGATTGGACTGTCATTTGTCAGAAATGGTGTAGGGTCTCCCACTGGGGTGGGGGTTGGACTAGATGACCTACAAGGTCCCTTCCAACTCTGATTATCTGAAATTGTCATATGGTGAAATGTTTCCAATGTATATCTTTAATCTACAGTAGTTGGCCTTGTAGTGAGGATTAAAAGAGTTTGTTTCTCTGAGAATTGATTGATTTGTAATACATTAAAGGGTCATGCATGTCTCATAATGAAATACTGAGATTAACCATTATTTAAACAATGTCCTTTTGTGATGATGTAAGCAATAGCAACAGCACTTAGACTTTAAGCCCCATAGTGCTTTATAGCACTCCTGGGTGGTTTACAATGTCAGAATATTGTCCGCAGCAACCTAGGTTCTCAGTTTACCAACCTTGGAAGGACGGAAGGCTGAGTTGACCTTGAGCCCTATCAGCATTGAACTCCAGACTGTGGGCAGAGTTGCCTGCAGTACTGCATTCTAACCACTGTACCACCAAGACTTACTATTGAAAAGTGTTTAATACAGCAAATAAATAAAATATGGGATGGTCATGGTTTGTAAACAAATTTTTAGCACATAGAAACATGCTACCCAGCAGAAGTACTAAGAGTGACCATTAGAGTAGGTTGCAATTAGTTTTTCCCTTACACTCCATATAACCTCAAATTAAATGCAATCATTCAGGATTTACCATCAGCTTCCATATTCTTTATGTCATGATGTTTCATACACTTGGCTAAATAATAAATTTTCAGCTCGAAGCCACTGTTTATGCCTCTGAATGAATGCAACAAATGAGCTGCCATGACTTCATTAAGTAAGCCTTGTGATGTGTATGCACTCAGAAGAAATTGCAAAATGAAGCCATGGTTTGTGGCTTCTTTGTTAAAAACTTCACTTTTTTTTTTCCTGAAGAGACAGAATTAAACTACCACTTGGCTAATGTTCCTACCTAAAGTGCAGGAAACCAAAGTGCCAGAATAGACAATCATCTTATTTTTACTGCTTGTTGAGCCTTGCTATTTCACTAATGAATGATTTTGCTTTTTCCTGTTCAGAAGCTTTTTGTAAATTCCTTATTTTGTCAATGAAAAATTTCACAAGAGGGAAAAAACTTAAACAGATGGAAAATATTTCTATAAACTGAGGCTGCCATAGCCTTACCAAGTTGTTATTCCTTAATAAAACCAAGTTTTGGAATGTTTATTAGAGCAATAATGGGATTGAGTTTACATAGATTTTAAACAGTTCCAAACTGATTTTTAAAAGTGATAAACATTCCAGGAAAATCATTGGTTGTTCTGAGAAACTGTTTCCAATGGTTTACCTGCAGTGATTCAAGGATTGCAATGGCTAACGGGAGGCAAGAGATGTAGTTTTTCCATAAATTTGCATCATAAAAGGGTCATTTCCATAATTTTCTTAAATAAATCTCAATTAGTTCCCATCTGAAAGTATAAACTCTCTTTCTCTCTGGAATTTCATCTTGGGGACCATTTTTTTTTGTTTCTGTTGCCTTTTGCTTTTCTTCAACTATTTTCAATATATGCAGAGAAAACAATTTTATGGTTTTCACTTTATTTTAGTTTTTTTGCATTTGCATTTTCTTCATCTTTAATTCTCTTTTACCAATTTTAGTCTGGAGGTCTTTGGAAAGTCTGATTATTTAATCTGTCCCAGTTATATCCATTATTTATATTTAATACATTTAATAGTAATATGGCCACATCTTCTCTGTCAGATAATTTTGTTTTCTTTAGTTTAAATTATAATTTTGCAAGAAGTAGTTGGCAATGGAAGCTACATCACAATTTGCTTCAGCTGCCTGAATAAGAGCTATCACACTTGCATTGTGTATAATTAATTAGATTTCATTGTTGTCCATCTAATGAAGTTGAAATCTAGAATCATCATTTAGGTCAGTGGCCCCCAACCTTTTTTGTACCACGGCCCGGTACCGGCATCACAAAATGATCCACGGACCAGTACCGGCATCAGCACACACGACCAAGGCAAGGCGAGCCGAGAGACCAGCCAGCCAGCCGTCCCCCGCTTCTCTCTGCCACCTTCAACTCCTCCTTTGTACCTTTTTTGTGCTTTTCGGGCTCTTTCTTAATCTCCTCCTGAGTAACGCGAGACTCCACCACCATCGGGATGGCTCTTCGTTCAAAGCCGCCCCCCCCTTGATGAAACTAAGGTACGAGGATTCCTTCAGCACCCAAATGCCGCTTTCCAACAACCGATGACCAACAAGCTCACTCGGAAGCACTTTCTCAAGCACCGTCGAAACAAGATGGCGGCACCCAAGCAACCAGCAGCCCGGTACAAAATGATCCATGGACCGGTACCAGTCCGGGGCCCAGTGGTTGGGGACCACTGATTTAGGTAATTAAAGTATATATTGAATTCTTTGTTCAGAACATTTGTTCAATCAATAAACAAAAGCATTTTTCACTATTACTCCAGATGCTATTTTATTTCTATTAATCCTTTTCTCTCTCTTTCTTCTTGAGTTATGTCAATAAAGTTTTGCAAATTACCATAACTTTTTAAACTTCTACTTCCTCTGTCACTGTGGAATGTACACCACAATCACTGTAATATTGGCTGATCTTGAATTCAAGTTGAGATTATGCTGTCATTTTTAGAATTATATCTAACTTCATACATTGATAATAATAATTGAAATTTCCCTATTTTTATGTGATTTTTCTTGCCTGCAATTGATCTGGTGCTTATCTTCTATGAAGAAACCCAGTCCAACTAGTGCTCACATAAAGCTAGATTTTTTTTTGAAAAAAAATCCTTAAGATTTACTATGATCATTTGGAATAAATCAATGCATCACAATGAATATGTAATGTTCTTTTGTAGTACATCTATTTTTAAAGGAAAAAAAAAACAAGAACCCTCCAAGGTTTTCTGAACAGAAAACCCAACTATTCCCTGTAATTAAAAAATAGATATTATATTGACATTTTATATATAAAAAATACAATATATAGATGTTTGCTGTGTTTTGCAGATATAGTGTCTCCCTGTGTCTATCTGTACAAAATTCTCACCCACACATGTTCCAAAGTATAGATCTATACTATACAGCAATTTCATTTACTCTACTAACAGATATACTATAATTTGAAAGAGCCTGCTTCAATTCAATTCAATTCAATTCAATTAAAAAAAACCAGGAGATTGTGCATTCTAATCTTGCCTTCGTCATGCAAGCCAACTGAGAGAAACTAAATCCCATAGTTGTCACTATCTTAATAAATTGCTAGTAGGATAAGTGTGTCACACTTAGGATTAGACAGGTATGCCACAAATAGATCCCTTCTGGTTCTTATGATAATACTGGCATTCAAAGTCATTTCTAATGTAAACATTAAAAAAACATTTAAGAATGTTTATAGTGGGTCTGTGTTTTCTGATATGAATGGCCAATTCCTCTCTTTCATTGTTCATTAAGCAGCATGATCATTCTTTGTGAGAAGAAAGAATGCATACAGATGAAGCCTAATGTATTCATTGTTTTTTTAAATTTATTAGCATGCCTATTAAGAGGATAGGTTGTTCCTCCCCATAAAATAAAAAAATAAAATTAACAAAATGAATTCATCCACCAAGACATTCCTCAAATGTTTTCAAATTTAAACTATTTTTGATCTACACTGATGCATGAATGATAAAATGACAATATACGAGGAGCCAGATAGAAGGATGTCAGTACATTTGGCTTCAAAACAACTCTAAAATAAAAAGAGATGGTGGGAAGTAATCTCAGGTCTTATTATAAGGTATTCATTTTGGCCAGTTCTTGTAGTACCTGGTTTTTATTGATGTTCCTTGCGAGTTAATCGATGCTTTACATTTTACAGTATTACTTTATGTTATTCATGTTGCTTTTTATGTAGTGCCTTGGGCTTTATATATCAAAAAGAGGTATACTTTATGGAAAAAATAGGTTAAACATTTCATTGCTCGTGTATTCACTTCATTTGCAGAATGTAAATAGAGCCCTCGGGCCTAAAACCAAGACCTCAGAGAGGTTTCTCTATCATAAATATTGGTTAAAGAGCATTCAAGACAGCAGACTTGTTCTGATGTCCAAAGTTGCACACACAGAACACAATACAACAGAACAGAACAAAGAGATGGAATTTCATTCTTCCAGGAAGCAATGGTCCACTGTATCAGAAGGCATAAAGCAACCTTATGTAGAAGCTCTGTAAATAGGAGATAAATCAAAATAACCGAGCAGAGTTCACCATGAACATAAACTGCTTACGGGGAAGAATAGCAATAACAGTGCTTTGGGGTGCTCTTGCAGGTGCAAAGTGATGTCAATAGATTGTGTGAACCTTAGATTATCACTCTAGATGACAGCAAAGAGGTAGAGTTTTCTGTTACCACCCAATGGTTGCCTTATCAATATTAATCAATTTTAATTGTTGCACTTCAAGCAGCCACCTTCCCACTCTGCTCCCATCTAGCAGGCTACATGAATCAAAGACGTAGTTTCTTCCTCTGTCCAAATATCAGCCCTATGGAAACATAACCAGTGGCGCTTTTTTTTACCTTTAGGTTCAAGACAGACACTATCTCTACCTTTATTATAATTATATCACTGTTTATTCAAACAATGATGGGAATTATTTTGCATAAACAAAGAAATGCCACAAGCATTGCTTTCAAAATGCATAAAACAAGATTCTGGAACTTTAAATTTGTAAGTCAACTGATAACAAGAGAAATAGTACCAAGGTATTTTTTGGATAATTCTTCTGTAAACTGGCAATTTGAGCCTGAAGATTTGAGGTACCTCCCTCCCTCACACCCCCACCAAAAAAAAAAGGAAGCATGAAGATCTGCTGGGGAAAACGTATTATATCAAAGATATAAAATCTTGCTTGGATCAGCCTGTAAACATAATAGTAAATCGTTTTTTTTTCTTGTAGTGAATGTAGTATCATAACCCAAAGTTAGGTCATTGTTAAGGGTATGTGAAGACATCTGGATTAACCTTGGCAAGGTGTTCAGGCACAACAACCCTTAACAAAATTTCTAGTCAACTATTCAATATGCAAAAATATGCACATGCAGCAATAAAATGGAATTAATAGAGAAAGTGCCAGAGAAAGCAAAGCAACACAGCCACTGTCTTTTGTTTTAGATCTGAAGAAGAGAGGGACTTGTAATTTGCAAAGCAGCTTCAAAGAAGGGCTTTGCTTTAAATTCCGCTGAACAATCCACCTCTCTGAAATTTTTCAGGGTTCTACTAATCACTGGCTATACTTCATCTACTAACAGAAGGGAAACATAACATGTTCAAGAATGTAAAAGCCCATTAAAGCCCATTATACCAAATTCTGTCCTTCAAATAACAAAAAAATCTATTTTGATCTCTGAAGATTCATTTCTAATCTTCACCTTTATAACAAAAAAATAATCTCAAATTCAAACAAAAGTTCCTTTTGACATAGTGAATATTTCAAATACATTCATGCTAGTATTCAATATTATACTAGATTTAACCTAAATATACTAGATTTAAACTGTGTTATACTAGATTTAAATTAAATTTGCAACAGAAAATTTTTTATATATAATATATAAAATTGTACATATATAATATTTATAATATTATATATTATAATAATTGCTAGATCTTGAGAAATTTTATATATTTCAGCTGGAAACTTTAAGAAAACAATAAACAGATATTCAGAAAATATTTCTTATCAATTCGTCAAGACACAGTTCATGAAAATAAACCCCTGCAATGTTACATAGGATTCTACATTTTAAGTTTTTAGTTGAATAACTACTCATATGCACAAATAATTGTGCTAGTAGCCAAGGAAGTGAATATTATCATCTCAACTTGGAAGATAGTTTTTATATGATCAAAATTGTTTTGAAATCTTAGTCTCTGAAACTGATGATTTGGAGAGATCCAGCAAATTTATAAAACAGCCAGCTGCATTCTGGTTACTATTAGCTAATAAGATACATAGATACCTGTTTCTATTTCCTAATTTCTATAAAACATTGAAATGCATTATATATGCATCATATGGATGCTCCAAGTAACCAAACCAAATCAAACTCATCAGCACCAAATACGATTCCAATTAAATAACATTTAAAAGAAAAAAACAGGACAGAGCATGCATTTTATCAGGTTAATTAATACACCATTTAATATTCATGTAGATCTATTCTAGTAAGAAAAGGCAATATTGGAGGGAACATTAAGGGAAAAAATGTAATAGAGAAAGGTGTCTATTGGGTGACTCTAACACTATTAAAATTCTTAGAAAAAGCTAAATAAAATATACATACTGCTGAACATCATGGGAATTTGAGTCTTTTCTGAAGGATGACTTTGAACTTGACTTTTTCATAACAATTGTGGGGATACAGGGCAACAGGTATTGTTGATTGCCAACAATGATAAATTGTAACATACTGAGCATTGTCTTGGATCCCAAAGCAATTACGCTTTGACAACTCACTGTGATTTGAAGGCTGTTCTGTTTCCATAGCAAGCTGACAAAATATGTTCAGTACTTGGAAAACCCTATCTACATTAGATGGCAAAGCCATTTAAGTTTGAATACCAAGGTAGATCAGATTCTAGCTACAAAATTCAAACTTTATTCTAATAAGTTTTGTTTTCGTGTAACAATATTAGTTTAGCTTCTAGGTTTTTTTACATAAAAATACAAAAGAGAAGATTAAAAGCATGCCCAATTCAAAGTTTCATGTGCACTAGTATCTAGGAACTAAAGTAATATAATCCATAACCTTTCTTTAGTTCAATATTCATATACCACCAGCCTGGAACATTGATATCTTAAATTCCCTAAAATTAGAAAGGTGGTTAGATTCTATTTCCTTGATGCAGATAATCTTCGTCTTACAAACATAATTGGGACTGGAAGTTCTGTTGCTAAGCAATGTGGTTGTTAAGTAAATCATGACAAATTTTATTAGCTTTTTTTGCTGTGGCTGTTAAGTGAATCACTTCACTTTTAAGCAAATCTAGCTTCTCTCATTGACTTTGCTTGTCAGAAGCCCCCTGGGAAGGTGGCAAATAATACTCACATGACCCCGAGATACTGCAATTATCCTAGATACATGCCAGATGCCAAGCACCTGAATTTTGATCAAAGGAATGCTGTGATATCCTAAGTACAAGAATGGGTTGCAAATCACTTTTTTCAGTGATTTTTCAGCCAACAGAACTTTGAAACTGTTGTTAAACAAATGGTTTCAATTTGAGGACTCGCTACTCTTTTGAGAAAAATCCATCTTTGCACCATTCTTTGGGAAATGTGAGAACAGGATGTCTCTTTTTCTAAGCTTCTTGCCTTTCTGGAATTAAGTGTAATGGCTGTGATACACAGCAGACTAAATTCCTTGTCAGAATGACACTAGGGATTTCAAAAGAAAACACATATTGGTACTTAAAACTTTCAACATTCCTGCATAAATGTTGTATGCCCTAAAATGTAATCTAGCCTCCACACAAGTCCTAAAACTAAATAAAGAAAACCCAATGAAACAAATGAGACAAAACCATTATATTTGTTCATTTATTCACTGAGGAAAATGAGCTGTTCCCACTAGACAGGTTAAGGAATATTTCTGCAAAGTATTTTACCATTTCAATACATTTTACTCAAAGTAGAAATATTTTGTCCTTTTCACCGATCTATTAATGCTGCCAGGTATTTATTGAACACATATTCAATTAAGTGCTAATTAGTAATAGCTTATTAAAACCAATTAAGCTGAGTTATCTGTGATGTTAATCACCTTAGAAGTTCAAAATTCAATCCAAATCAGTCTTTCTGCCCGAGAGTACAAAGTCTTTCCTGCAGAGATTTTTTTATTACCAATCATGACAAATTAATACTGAAAAATTGAGATCAAGAGAACAAATTAAAATCTTTCCCGACAAAGATTATAAACTCTACTTGCTGAGTTCAATTACAGCATTTGATAAAAAGAAAGTGTTTCTACTAGACTAGATATGATGTAACTTCGTTATAGAGTCAGTCAGGAAGAGGGCATAACTTTTTGTTCTGTAAGGTCTGGAGTAAATACAATGAAACTTAAATTACTTAGGATTCATTTTTCCATTGATTTCAAAAGGTTCAGTACAATGGGCTAAATCCAAGGTTTTCATACTATATGAAACTCCATGAACATTAGGGCTTGGTCTAGCTGAGAGCATCTGTCACATCTTGTTTAAACTCAGAAGCTAAATTGAGTTAGTTATGGTTAATACTTTGAAAGAAGAACTGCAGATGCTAGCTCTGCTTGCACATAATAGAACAGTAGAACCTAAAAGTTACAGGATTCCTCATACATAGTTGTCCAACATCTGCTTCAATATTTTCAGTAAAGAGGAAACAGCTTCCTAGGAATTTGATTCCACTGTCAAACTGCTGTAAGAAGCTTTTCTTCCCAAATATATCCAAGCCACGTTATTAAAGGAAATAATTATCAGCAAAGTTACCACCTTATCCAGGTGAATGTGTATCCATGTCCTCCTTCTACTTATATGGGACAAAAGTCAGAATCTGTGCAAAGGAAAAAAAAGAATACATATCTGACCCCAAAGCGAACAACATTCAGAAACCAGTGGGGAAGGTTTTGAAAAGTATCCCGCTTCTAATCTGAGGATCATCACTCAACAGATGGGATATGCTGGAAGGAATGACTTTCAAATGGCAATAAAATACTTGAATGTATTTTAGAAATTTTGATTGACATTGTTTAGGTCTCAAAGCAGGCTCAGGTCCACTGAAGGACTGTAGCATGGTTTTTAAAAAGTAGATTGTTTTATCACTAGTTTTTGATAAAGAGGTGCTATGCAAACTATCTTTACAGTATAACATAGAGTTTAGAACAGTGGTAGGGTTCAAATTTTTTTACTACCGGTTCTGTGGGTGTGGCTTGATGGGCGCGGCAGAGGAAGGATACTATAAAATCTCAAGTCAGATGTGGTATTTTCCGGTTCTCCGAACTACTCAAAATTTCGGCTACCAGTTCTCCAGAACTGGTCAGAACCTGCTGAATACTACCTCTGGTTTAGACACATTGCATACCTGGCATTTAATGGCTTTTACCTTGATATTTAATTTATTTACAAATTATTTTTTCACTTCATCCAAGTTATATTTCAATAAATACAAGGAAGAACAATCGAGATCTCTTTGTTCTCTCCTACTAGTTTTTTTCACTGTTTTGATTGTGCTCTTTCATTATATTGTGGCTAGTATTGCAAGAGTTTAATATTTTTATAGGAAAGATATGATTCCAGAAACCCAAATATAGTTTGGGAGAAAAAGAAATGAAATGCCAAAATATTGCTTTTGCTTGAAAACTATATTTGGTGACTAAGTAATGCGAGTGTAACATCCTTTTTGTGCAGCCTCTTAATGGCAAGGGAATTAATGCCGTTATTTTCTTCTCTGATCCTGAGATTATAACATGTGAAAGGAAATCACAGTGTGGTTTATTATTATATAATTCTCATAAGATACAATACTGGATAAAAGCAGTTGCATAGTAACTAAATCTTCCTATATTGCTATAACAGTGTGGGAGATGTATGTCACTGCAATTCTCACATGACCAAAGCAACGACAAAAAGGACCATCATTTCTGATTCTGAAAATCTCTTTTTATAACAGATGTGTGTAACAGATTAGCATTGGAATTGAAAATAATAGGAATTCATTTGGAAGAAAATATATCCACACAAACAGCTTTTCAAATCTGGTGTTTATAAATTCTTATTTTTCAGATGCACTGATATTGCATTGCTGTATAATAATATATGCTAATACTGAATGGCTGCAAAAATCTGGAACCAAGATTACTTACTATAAAGCAACCTTTAAAAAAATTGACTGAAAAAAATAATCTCCAGAAAGTATCATAAAGTTGTTCTAAATCTGAACAAGATATTGTACACTCATTATTTGCCTTATTATTATCCTTTTTAGTGCAGAATAGTTACCGAGGACAGGATTGCATTTATAATTTTAATTATACGTACAGAAAAGGTAATGATTATAACAATTTGCCCTGCAGTTATATCACTAGAAAACTTTTACTCTAATCTAGCTAAGATTTGGTCATAATATTCAGTGAAATTCATGTTTGACTCATGTAGGGAACTCTGATCAAATTATCATATCCTTTTTAAATAATCCCATGTAAATTTCAGTAAATTATAAATAGATCAATATAACATGGGAATAGATAAAATAAAATCAAAGCCTCAAAAAGAAACTGATAAGACAATCAGTAACAAGATACTAAATGTATCTCCAACAGCAATAGCACTTACACTTATATACCACTTTATAGTGCTTTACTGCCCTCTATAAGCAGTTTTACAGAGTTAGCATATTGCCCCCGACAATTTGGTCCTCATTTTACCCACCTTGGAGGATGGAAGGCCAAATTGCAGGCAGCCGGTAGTCAGCAGAAGTAGCCTGCAGTACTGCACTCTAACCACTGTGCCACGGCTCAATAAATTCAGGTTAAAGTGTAAAGATTTAAATATAAAAAAAATCATGCTTCATAAAGAACAAGCACTAAAAATGCTAAGCCAATATGAGTTATTTTATAAATTAGTGGATTTGTAGTCCCTGAACATAGCTTTAGAATAATCAGCCTTAATCATTTGATGTTTATTCATCAAACCTTACTTAAGACAAACCTTGCCAGACTGTATGATCCCAGCTTCTGCCTAATTTAGCATCTCTTGTTATACAAGCAATCCTTGACTTATGACCACAATTGAGCCCAACATTTCTGTTGCTAAATGAGATGTTTGTTAAGTGAATTTTCCCCATTTTATAACTTTTCTTACCACAGGTTACCAAAGGCTGTTAAGTGAATCACTGCAATTCTTAAGTTAGTAGCATGGTTGTTAAGTCAATCTGATTTCCCCATTGTCTTTGCTTGTCAGAAGGTAGAAAAAGGGAATCACGCAGCCCCAGGACACTGCAACCATCATAAATATGAGTCTGTTGCCAAGCAGCTAAATTTTGATCATGTGATCATGGCGATGTCAGGATTCTGGCAGTTGTCCTAATTAAATCATGAACCTCGAGCCAAGCTTCAAAATCTTCAAAGAATTTATTAGGAGCAAATATGTCGGCATGATTTGTATGAAGCTGATTTTGAAACACGTAATTCACTGTCACCCTTGGCCCTGGTTTCCCCCATCCTCTGGGTGTATCATAATTCATATTCTCCAGCAAAACACGTTCATAGCCAAAAGTCATCAATCATGTTCTCCAATTAGAGATTTGCATGGCAGAAATTCTGGTAGCTTAGTTATAATCTTTGCAAAATAAGAATGGAATGCACTTTTGGTTCCAAACTGCTGCACTGCTCTTTCAAATTTCTTCCCCCACCCTTCTGTTCATGGCAACTCTAAAACAAACCTAGAAATGTTTAAGAGTTGACAGGCATTACTGCAAGTGTCGTAAGTGTGAAAAATGGTCATGTCACTTTTTTCAGCGCCACTGTAACTTTGGTCACTAAATGAACTGTTGTAAGTCGAGGACTACCTGTATATGGTTTTGGTTTTCCTGGGCAGATATACATCTGAGCTTTCTATCTCTTTCAGACTAGCACTGTTTTATGTTTTCTGGACTTCAACTACCACATGAGAAAGACTATGGCATATGGCATTCTGAAATACAGGGTACAGCTTCCAGGTACAGGAACTCTGAGATATAAATAACATGTTCTAACATACGGTAGTTCTAACATACGGTATTCTGGCCAATGCCCTTCAGAGTCCTCTCTTAAAAGAAATCTATTAAGCTTCAAGAAGGGTACTTGGTAATCAGCATTTTGAAGATAGCAAGCTAAGCATTCTTCAACCTATTTTTTTATATATGACATATCCACACATAGTAGGTAAGCTTTGTGTCTGATTTATGTATGGCTTTAGAATTGCTTATATTTAAGAAAAATAATTGAGCTTGCTTGATCGCTTTGGTTTCCCTTAGAAACAGTTCAGCAGTTGCTTAGAACTTGTTGAAATCAATGATACTGAAAAAATATATAAAACTCTGGCTGGTTTGTGTTCTTAATTATATATCCTAATTTCATTCTTTGCTATACAATCATTCTTCAATTCTCATATTATCACAATCTTCCGGACTAGCCATTCAGGATAAGAGGTGACCATAGCTTTTAACTGTTCTTTTTACACTAAAAATAGAATCTTAGAAAGACTACTGAAGTCAATATTATTAAAGACTAAACACATTTCTGATAAATATGTATGAATCATTCATATAACCATGAGATAGTGTGAGTAATTTTTATAGAACTTACTTTCTGGTGAGTAACAGCATCCAGCATTGTTAAGGTTGATTAAGCAAATTTAATTGGCTGTGCTTAATGCATTCTTGCAAATGTGAAATATTGCAGTTAAGTATGGTTGTTAATCTTTCAATAATTTGTAAGATATAAAATAACTAACCATGAAGTATTAATCTAATAGTCTACTTGCAGGAATGACCTTTTCTGTTCCTGAGAGTCATGTGCCTTAAATACTTGTACTTTAACAGCTGGATAATTATATTCAGTGCCTATTTATTTAGAAGTAAATCTTACAAACTAAGTTTCCTCACAAGTAAAGTATATATATAAGAACAGTAGAAAACTTAATGTGCTTCAGTTATTTGTATTTCAGCTCTGAAAAGTCCAATACAACATGGCCAATGGCAAAGTATTGTAACAGTTATGCAACATACTAGCAGGGCACTACTTTGCTTATCCTGGTTTTAAGAATTAACCTTAAGTAATTACTGCAAGTTAGGTAATAATTACTGCAAGTTCTCCATCTTTCTTCTGCTTTCCCTTGCATATACAGAAAATGCACTCTTCCAGAGAAATGGGGCATGTATATCTGTCATACATTTAGCTTCTTCTTTGCAATGTATTCTGGTTAATTCATATCTGCTAATGGTACTAATGGTACTTACAGTATATTTTCCCAAAGTGTTTTTTTCAAAAGGCAACTGGACTTTTCTTTTCCTTGAAGATGTTTCACTTCTCATCCAAGAAGCTTCTTCAGTTCTGAAGAAAGTTTCTGGATGAGAAACAAAATGTCTCCAATGTCTTCAAGGAAGTTCAGTTGCCTTTTGAAAAATCATTTTTGGATGACTGGATGACCTGCCATAGGCACTTATATTTCTTTCATTATATACTGTGTACATAATTCTAAGTACAATTCATAATAAATCTAAGTCTTTTGTTACTATAAAGGCTTTCTTGTATTGCACTAGATGTTTATTTAGGCTGGGCTAGATATTACACTAATATTCTTCTGGGTGCCCATTATCTGATGCAGAACCAATTCAGGTACACTATTCCATAGGAGTTTCATTTATTATTTTTAAATGTTCTTTTAATTAAATAAGAAATAAATCGAAAAACAACTCATTAGCCTTTAGTACTATTTTATGACAAAGTGAACACAGTAGGCATTCTTGTAAAGCAAAACTAGAAAGCAATCTATGGCCCCATTGGAAATGTTCCCACTTCTGCAGACAAAAAAAAAACCTAATCTGCAGAGGTAAAGAACATTCTAAAGTAAGGAATATTCTGAGCAAAGAAGCCATGTCAGGGAGTATTTCTACTAGCTGATCTTCTGGAAAATGGATTAATTGGCAACATGTCCTACAGATGCTAATTTGTGGTTGGGGCCAGTCTCTTAAAATGTTCTATGTAAAGTACATCATACATCATTTCAAAAGTCCAAAAGTGCCCAAACTGTCTCAGATGAACACACATGGTTTAGACACTCTACACAAATTTGAATCATTATAATCTATGCCACCCTCATGCATCAAGTGTTCCTCTGAAGCAGGAGGTTTTCTGTGTCAATCTTTGAGGGCCCATTACACAGAAATTGTGATTTAATTCTTAACAGAGTATGATGTAAAGAGAGAAGTGAGATGAGCAAGTGGGCTTCATTATCTCTACGCTTTCATTATCTCTACTATTCAGACACAATCTCCTTCAGGGGGAAACGTTTTACAAGGGAAAGAGACTGGGAATATCACAGTGAATGTAAATAAAACCAATATCCTCAGAAGGTGAATGTTGTCCTTCTGTTCTCTTCCAGGTACAACTGGCAAATCCCTCTGACTGCACTTTAGCCAGAAGGGTCTGAGAATCCAAAGTAGGGAAGAAGGAGTAAGCAACTGCCCTGCTCCTTTTAAATGAGCACTGCAATGTATGCTTTAAAAATGGGGGGCTTAATTTGCAAAGCTGGAGCTGCCATCTTGATCTTTTTAATCATCCCCTTGCACAGACATACTGGATAGCTGTCTAGCAGCAGATACACTTTCTTGCTTATGAATAACCAATTTATGGAACTCTTAATTCTCTTTACAGACTTCCTTTAAATTGTTCTTATTGCTCATTACATTCCCTTTTTCTTCCTGTATAAATAGAATCTTTGGAGGTCAACATTTTTTAAAAAGTATTATTTTAATGATATAAAAGTGTTTTTTTTAAAGTAAAGTATATATAGCTTGGTTACGTTTAGGCAAAATGAAGATCATTTTCAGAGAGCACAGTGTTTTGCAAGCCCCAATGAACACATTAGTGCTTGAATTACTTCATGTGATTACAGCCACCATGGAGATGCTTTTGTTCACCCAGTTCTAAAGAAGTTAATTATAACACTAAAGTCGCCTATTTAGATGACAATCTTTCTTTCACACTCAACATAATCTGCCCTTTCTATTCACCTTCCTCTGATATCCCTACAGGTTCCCACTGGAGCCTATAGAATTTTTGTTTAGATAGAACTGTACTGACATAGTCAAAGCCACTCCAAGTGTACTAGTTGCTAGCTGTTTAGGAAATAGAAGTTGAATCAGCACAGGCAGCAACAGGGTGAGAATCTCGTACAAAGACAGCCTGAGATGGAGCAATATGCTAGGATGCCAAAAATAATTTCCAGAGTCTAAGGGTCAACAAATATAGAGGGTCCAACACAGAAATTGACAAATGAAGAGTCTTTCACCATTTTGATCTCGTGATTTATAACATTTTACACTGCAGTCCAGCTGTTGCTATGCTGATAAATCAGCAATGGCTTTATATATCACACAAAGATGGCTAGGTAATGCTATAAATTGCTATAAATCACAACTGAAGAAAAAGGCCCAGGAACTAGCTACAGAGAACTGAACGCTTTTCAGCTCAAATTCTTTGAGCTCAGCTAGAGTAAAGCTGCAAGCATCTAATAGACCCCTTGCAACATCCCTACTCAGGTATAGGAAGCTACCGAAATGTAAGTTACTGCACTTGATTTTTTCTTTCACAATCAACATAAGCACTTTTAAACTTAGCTGATGAAAGCCTGCATCCTCTGAAACTAGTATTATTTATGCCTGATTAGACTCTCTCAATTGTAGCTTTTTATCTATTAAGCAAACATTATTAAGGAATATCTCCTTCAAGATATTTGTATTCCCTTCTCAGTTGCAGCATTTCTACAAGAAAATAGCTCCCTGGAGTGCTCCAGAATTCCTAAAATGTGCCCACCAAAGGAGACAGTACATACTATTATGCATTATTTGTGCATTCCTCCAAATAATATTGATGTCACCAGGAAAAATAATATACAACATTAATAATGTTATTTCAGTTTCCATAAAATTTAAGAATCTTCATGTCAAAGAATTTTATTTTGGTTATTGATTAATTTTATTTAACATAAAGCATAGAAATAAAATAAAAGGTCAGATAAATAAATAAAACCAAATGGAACAAAAGACAGCATGAATGAAAATGTCTTTGTTCAGCTAAATCACTTGAACAGTAATAGAATTAACACAAAGGGTCATAAAATGCACATACTTCCAATGTTATGTTATGCTCTTCATCAGTTTGTGATACCATTCTCCAAATTGAAAAAAAGAAATGGAGATAAACCTGTCTATATTAGATTGATATATGTACATGAATACATAAATAAAAATATTGTCTGATTATGTTACATAAAATTACTTTCATATGTGAATATTAGGAAAAATAATTGAACTCTAACAAGATATAGAAAAGATATAGAACTTTGTTTCCAGAATTTGTTCCAACCCCTTTACCAGCAATAGCCATACAAATGTTGATTTTCTTCTGTACAATAAAGGGTTGATTTTGTGTGCAGAGGTGTTTCTTCTTTCCCTTTTGGGCTGCACTCATGAATGTTTATGCTTATATGTATGTTCAGCATCATGATGAAGTCTCTAAGTATTCCCGATTAGGAAAAGGATGGTTTGAAATGGTATAATTAGCAACATTCTGAGCAGATGCCCAATGACCCTTCCTTCCCATAAAAACACTCCCAGGGGAATTTTTTTTGAAATAAAAACCATTTTTGAACTTTTCTTTTGCTGGATTCTCCCCTCGCTCCTAGCTCCCATGCCACATATGGTTTACCTTATTTACTTTTCTGAAAGTTGTTCTCCTGAAGGACGGAGCTTCCATAACTTCTTACCAAGATTTGGTTAACTGAAAGAATAAAATGATCCATACTAGGAGAATTACAGAGATTGCATGTAATTTTTCAGACAAAGATTTTTTTAAAAAAATCTCAGGGGTGCAAAATGGGGCATACTAAACTGCAGAGTGGAAAAATGAAAATCAGGGAGGAAATGCAACTGAGAGATTTGCTTATTATACACTGTAAGGTATCATTACAGAGGATGCTTTCGTCCTTTCTTTACCTCACATAATTTAACCTTCTAGTTGCAGATGGTCATACAGAAAAAATGCTGACTTAGAAGATCTGCCTCTGAAGAATGAAAAACTAGTACTGATTCACCTAACAGTCCACAGACGATAAGCTAATTATGAGGAAGATCCAGAGCCTTCTAATTAGAATGAATGGCTTCTACTTTTTCCAGTTTTATGCTTACTCCCAGTATTTCAGACATAAATAGTTTCAAAAAGGAGTCTGAAAGGTTGTGGAAATCTTGATGGCACAGAATAAAACAAGATGTTCAAGCAGCAAAACAATTTCAGTCAAGTTTAACGTAGAAAAGTTAAGAGAGAAACCACTGTGATGTAAATTTGCATATCACATTATTTAACTGGAAACACAACTTTAAATGTCATGTATCACAAGAATCAAACCTTCTATATCACATAGTTCAGAATACTATGAACAAAAGGATGGGAGACAAATGGCTGTGTTGAAAGGAATCTTTTGAGCTGTAAGGGTTTACCTTTCCTGATGCAAGGAAGTGCTTCTCAAATATCTTCCTCCTTCTATGGGTATCAAGCTATAAATGATCCATAAATCCATTGTTTGTGCAAACTTTATTAATAAACACATGCTCATTCTTGGATTTTTATATACTACTGTATTTTTAATATTTCTTATTGCAGGTCAGGGAAAAATTATACTAAGCGTACAGTAAAATCATACACCCCATGATGTTAACATGTCAATGGGAAAAGCACATTTTCAAAGTTCCTGGATGGTGATTTATTTCAAAGCTGTAATGGGCAAAAAAACCCAAAAAACACTTGAAGAAGAGCCCCAAACAAGACAACAATCAGATTAAAGAAATATGAGTCAAGGCCAAAACTGTAATTTGAGATGGCATCTCAGACAAGATCATCTCTATTTATTAGGAAAATAATGTGGGAGGGACACCATGAGAAGCACATTCAGACTTGCAAAAATCTGTTACTATAAGTTTATAATGACAGTACCATTTGCTTTTATGCTTTTTGTTTCCTAGGGCAGTCTACCTCGGATGGCTAATAAAAGCACATATATTACTCATCTAAAATACCAACCTACAGATCTTGGTGTCTGGCAAGTTGGAAGATGAAAAACATTGATAGGATTAGGTGATACTGGACTTCTAGTATACTGTACTATCAGATTTAACGGGGGAAGAACCCATCAGATAAATTCTATTGCCAATTAATTAAGAAACAAACAGCAATACACCATCTCTGCTATATATTGCGTGTTTTGTTTTTATAGTTTTATAGAGAGTTGTTTTTGTTGTGGCAATTATAGAAATATGTTAAATACATAAACAAGCAAATAAATAAATAGAGTACAATAATACAAGTTTGCAAATCATTGATAATTTCAGAGGAAAAACTGTGCCAAAGATAATCAATACATTTTGTGAACATTTCAGCAGTGTCAAAATACACCATCAATTTTAATTTTTCAGTGAAAATGCTGACATATTCATTTTCTTCCCCTTATCCTCTTCTCTTCCATTTATTAGTTTCGTGTATTAAAGAGCCAAATCTGAGTCACTGTGTAGAATCTATTATTCTATTTTCATATGTGAAGCTTCAATTCACTTGTATCCCATGCAATCAATCGAGGAGGGAAGAAAAAAGCATTAGAAGAATATAATAAAGGTGGCCATACAATTTAAAGCCGGGGTGTTCATCATTTTAATGGATCATTCTTGTCTTTAAATTCTTGTGCTGGGGCCATATTCCAAATAGTTTCATTTTAGTTTTAGTTTACATTTAATTAAAATTGTTACATAATATGATTAGTTATATACTTAATCATTTTCTCTTCTTACATTGTTAAAAAAATAGTTTGGTAGAGATTTTCCAATGCCTCTGATTATCTTATTCTAGGCTTGTAGAAGATGCATGCAGATTGTATATCTCTGCCTTAAAATAACAAATTTAACCATTTAACAATCAATTAGCAGGCATTAGAAGCAGGGTGCAGTCAGCATGAGAACACACCAGGTTTTGCATGGCATGACAAGGGCTGCACTTCCAAAGTGTGTAAGTGGTGATGTGGACACCAGTATCCATTTGAGAAGCGTGAGAATGCTAAGGGATGGGTGGTATGGCATAAAATCTGGGAAGATGAAGACATTTTTCTAAAAAAAAATTGCAAGAAAAAAAAGGACACAATTTTTGGCTCCATCCACTTGAAGGCAGCTGTGAGAAATTTTCTTTTATACTATTTTGAGAAAAAAAAGTACTTTCACAATATTTGGCTCACACTGTTTTGATAAATCTAAATGCAGCACACATATGCTGTGCCACATTAATGTTAATGTATCCAAACTTCCATGGATTTCCTTTCTTTGGCCAGTCCTAGGGAACAGTTCCAAAATGTTCATTATGACCACTCCATTTATATTTTCACAGTGTGGTTCGACTATGAATGAGATAATGACCAGGTTCAGCAAGTTTCCTATCTTTGTGTTTGCAGACTTCAATACGGCACTAGTTGCAACTATGATTTAGAACTTTTGCAGTAAGCCACTATCCCAAGAGGTATCTAACTTATATTTTTACTTCCATTTTTCTTCTATGTATGCATTAATTCATGTCTGTGTGCGTTAAATGTTTATTATAATTTGGGACCAGTTAAAAAATGACATGTATTTCCTACAAAAAAAAATATCAAAAAATGTCTTCAAATTATTTAATATACGACATCTTTTCATTTTCAAACAAGCTTTTGGTAACAGTCCTACTGCTATCAGGAAAGTAAAATATGAAAATAAAATCTTTCAGAAGATTTTGTTAAAATTAAATTTTGAATTTTAAAAAGAGGTGGTTTAAGGAAGAGAGACCGGTGGAACCTGGAGGAGTTAAACAAAGCATCAGTTTAGAGTTCTTATGCATCCACAAAAGAACAAACTCCCCTTGGATTCCATTGACCCTTAGCTAATTATAACCAGGTGTTGATCATGAGTTGAGAAGATTCCTGGACATAGGCTTTTAGCAATAAATTACTATCTGTATCCCATATCTTTATGAAAATTTGATGATAGTGATCAGTCATCTATGGATCTATCTCATTCCTATGTCAAAAAATACCTTCTCTTCTGAAGCATCATGGTTCTTTGCTTTCTATACTCAGTCTTATATTTGGATATAAAGGACATCTTGCTCTTTGCATTTTGACAATTAAAATTTGTATCCTTAAATTCTTTTTACTGAAGGCAGTATTTCTGGCGCCTAGCATCGCAGTTTGGCATTGGCTTAAGGGCACGCAGATGCTATGTGCCCTTTGCCCATATTCTATAGTATACCATTCAGCTTTTACATTAATTCTAGGGTTTTTGTAGTAGTCAGAAATAAGTATTACAATCATTCTATTTCATGTCTGAAGCTCTTGGAAAAGAAATGACTCCAACAGTACAGTCATAATATATTTGCTAGAAACTGCTTAATTTAGGTCTTCAGTTTACTTCTTGTGTCTTCTCAACTAATGACAGCATAGAACAACCATTTATAGTTTTTCTTTGTGATGTGAGCCTGGCATTTTCTGAAGGAGATGGTAGCAAAATTGACTAGGAATGCAGTTATTTCAGCCCTTTTGACATCCTCTTTGACATCTAAATATCTATTTGGTTTTCTGTTTCTTCATATGATAAACATCACAAGCTAAATCATTTGATTTTTGCTGATCCTTGTTGTAATCGTCATGATATAATTGCTAGTTTTTCAGTCACCTGTTAGTTTTCTGCTCCTTTCTTCACTCCCCAAAGAATACTCCTATATATCCCATCATGGGATGTCCTTTTCCACTAGAAGGAAAATATACAATTTGATTTAGTTTAAAAGTAACTTTTTAAAGTTGAAACAAGATATCAACATCAGACTCGTTTCCAGTTGTGTGACCTGTACATTAGCACCTTTTTGTTTTTGTTTTAAATTCTAGTATACAGATAGTAGGAATGGTAAATTTCCAGTTAATGCCAATTAATCATGTGCTTATCCATAAGTCTTTTTACAATCCGTTTTTATAGTAATATTAAATTGTTCCAATTTTATAAAGCCATATATAATTATGAATTTATACAAGTAGATTTCATGTAATTATTTACATTTATGAATGTAACTTCATGCTTATAATGAAAGAACAGTTCATCAGTTTTAGAACTGCACCACAAATTTCAAAGAATCACATCAAAGTAATGTAAAATTCACAAAAATCAGCTTCTTTGAACACCTCTAATAGGTCCCCATTGTCGAGACCACAAACTGAATGGTCCGTCTTCTGTTGATTCAAAAAGGTCTACAATTTAACTCTGGAAGAGACATGGACATTCAGAGCCTGGTTCCTGTGCTTTCTCTTTATGTATGATTTCTATCTTGTCTGCAGTCAAGCTAACCATGCCATGTCTAGGAACATCTATTGTGACCCAGTCCCTGAAAGGTTGTAATTTCAATGTAAGATCACACTGAAATGTGATCTTACTGTTATGAAATGTGATATGCACAGATACATGGAACAGAAAGTTTGATAGGTAACATTTGCATAGTAAATTTATATATCACTTTGGGGTTGAATGCTTAATGTCTTTAATTTGATAAGGTAGACAAATACAGTCAGGAAGACATTGAAATCACTGGCAGAGTGGCAAGAAATATGACAATATTTCTTTCTACAAGGACACAATTTAATGAGCATTTGAAGTGTTCAGTGGAGTTTTCATACCACATACAACATATTAGATCTATTAGGTTATAGACATCTTATATATTTTATAGATAGTGGAAGGATGAAAGTTAGATGTAATATCACTCTTTTGTATACCATCCCTTTGAGTATGAATCATACATAACTATTTTTGAAGAGGAAAAAATTATGACTATTGATGTCTATTCATTGTGCACTATACTCATTTGTTAGACGCTAAGCTTTTCAACTGTAAAATCATTATTGGCTGTCATCTGATTACTATATATGATTACGCATGTGGTTTCCTGAGTTTTTTTCTGACTCTTAAATACATATTTTAGTACTCTGTGACATTGATAACAAAGATCTTTAGAGTGTATGACTACACAGTAGCCTATTCTATGGTGACTCTAATTTGCATCACTGCAGTGGTTCTGCATCACATTATGATTATCTATTCCGAGGGCACTTTCTTAGGCTGAGCTCACTGTTTTTTGTAGAAATATGCATGAACTTTAATTGCTAGAATTCCCCATCCAGCATTGCTGAATTGTATATAGAGAAGTCTACATATTTGGAAGGTGCATGCATTAGAGAATATTATTGGTATTAATATTTTCAAAAGACCTATTTGCTATGGTTATGTATATGTCCATACTTACTATGTGAGCATTTTGTATTTATGTCACAACATCACAAATACATAAAGGGTGCAGTTTGCATTATTTTGTCAGTTGCCCTAATTTTCTACCTTCTCTCAACCTTCAAAGTTCATACACAGTTTTTTTCCGTCTGCCCCAGAAAATGCCAAGGGTTGAATTGGAGGCTTTTCCATGCAAGAGATGTATTCTATGACAGAGCCATGATATATGAGCAGCTAGGACTGAAGAGCTGCTATTGAAGCCTAAACATTTATTACCCAAGAAATGTTAGTGAAATATCATGTATATAGTGAATAGAAAATTCATTACACCCAAGGTTTTTTCAGTCTTAGATAAAAGATTTGATTTCTGGAACACATTCATGATTGGAAGCTTGTAAACATCACCAAATTATGTGGCTAATATTCAAATTCAGGTTCCTCAAGCAAAATCAACACCCAGCACATGGAATACACATATTTCCTATTAAATTCTTACATCTTTTTTCAGGAATGTCTGTATGTGTGCTCCATATATGCATGCAGGCAAAGTAAGTAAGCATATTGCAGATTCCATCACTTAAAAATTTTGACTGGCAAAGTCCAAGGAAAGAGTCTTGTCCGCCATTGCCTCTACTCTCTGTAAAATTATCTGTATATGGATGTGTATGATGTGTATGTATGTATGTGTGTATGTATGTATGTATACGTATGTACGCACACATATACACACACACACAGTTCCAGTTTCAATATTCGGAGTCCATTTATGTTTGCAGATGCCTTCTTTGGAAATGTTTTTTATTTTACATTTATTTTGATCTTTAGAATACCTGCATTTGAAGTTCTGATAGTTGTTGCTGACATCTCCCACCAAGGGGGAAAAAAAGCAGCAAGGGAGGCCATGCTTGATTTCCTGCAAAACAGATGCATAGTGAGTCTCATGTTGCTAGCAGGGTTAACCTGGAGCCAATGTCTGAATCATTTTCAAATAGACAGAATGGATTCCAGCTGAGGCCCAGGGTTCATTGCAGGGTTAAATCTACAAAACCTTTAATGAACTATTTGGCTAGAGAACAAAAGTGGTCTTCTAAGACTTGTGGCTTTAGCTTCCCATGCTTATTTACATATCTGAATTGTATTGCATTGTTTGAAACCTTTATATTCTAGTGCAGAGTTGCTCCAATGTAGACACTTCAGGAATATTATTCACAGGAAAACATGGAGCAGGATGGTCATATAGGAGGAAGAAAGGAGGGAGAGAAAGGGGGGATCACAATTTGAAAAATTTAATCAAACTTATTTTTCAAGTGACTACCAATAAATGAATTGAACTGAATTCAGTTAAAGCTCAAATTTCATTGCATTCCTGCTCTAGGAACCATGCATTTTTCCACAACTATTTGTTTTCATTTATTCAGCAACGTGCAAGAACAGTAATTTTTTTGAAAGTGTTCTGGAGGGGAATATAAAAATTGTAAATAACTAATTACTGCTGGATTCAGCAGTTCCATAGACAAGGTAATACAACAATAAGTTGAATTCAAACATCCATCTGAAGGGGCTGAAATCACAGTGACATGCCAGCAGCATTCAAAATTGTATGCAGCCATCTTTTAAGTGACTGAAAACTTGGGGTTGTGCTGTATTTCAAACCTCTTGTTGAATGGGAACCAATAGAAATCTGTTGCAAATACCGACAATGCCTACACTAATATCAGAATATTATAAGCTTTACAAACAATATATCAAACTTTAGTGCTGCAGAAAAATAGAGAAAATTGATTGCTGGCAAAAAATGAACTATTAAAATTGAGCATGGTGTAGAGATGATGAGCATGATAAAAAAAAAATCCTCCTATTTATTATATATAACCCGCAAGTCATAACAGGAGAATGGCTAAAATTCCCAATTGATTATTATGTTATGCATGCCATGCTAAGGCCATTCAACTCAAACAATTATTCAGGATGTCATGCAACAAAAATAACAATAACAAAAGCTATACAACCTTAAAAAATAATAACCCTGTGTATAAAATATAAAATGTTGATCAAGCAGGATTATGAAACCACCAAAAGAGAACTTCACTCAACTGGACTCACACATTTAGATTAAAAACCCAGTTTTTTATGGCTTTTCTAAAGGCACCCAGAGTTGGACTATCATTGTGGGAGGGGAAAGAAAGAGATCTTTCCAGGGCACAGCGGTAGCCACTAAAAAAGCAAGGTCCCATAAGATGTTTAAATAAAAATACACAATATGTCCTCCCTATGGGAATAGATGGGGGATACAAATATTCTTGAAAGAAGGAGTTGTTGCAAATACCCTGATCTTATTCCATGTAGGGTTTTAAAGGCTATAACCAGCATTTTGAATAGCACTTGGAAGCCTATGCAACCATTGCAAGTCATCATTGACTAGCACCCTTTCTTCATAAGTAGCCGCACCCAATGGTGTCACTACATTCAGGACAAAATGAAGATTCCTGCACCATATAGACCTCATTGCAGTAGCCCAGTTTGGACATGGCTACGAGACTATCCATGAAACTGGTAAATAAGATACAGTTTTGCAAAAGCCCCCCCTCCCCACTGACTACATCTGCCACCTACTGTTTCAGCAGGTCAGTGGTGGTATTCAGCCATTTTGCACCGGTTCGGGCAAACTGGTAGCAAGGATTTGGTGTGGGTCGCTGAACCAGTGGTAACTTCAAGCCCCCAACCTGGTTGCCCGGTCACTGCTCACTTGCTTGCCCCGCCTGGCAGATGCTTGCTCAACCTACCCACCTGATGCTTGCCCGCCCAGTCACTCCTTAAGGAATTTCTTTTTTTCCCCTTCCCAACATCAGCTGTTCCGACGATCAGCTATGCTGGGATTCCCTTCACTTATTTACTGTTTCACCCAGGAGGCTTCCCTGAAGCCCAGGAATGCAAAAAAAACCCTGCCCCCTCCATTTTTTTGCCTTCCTGGGACCCAGGGAGGCCCCAAAATGAAGCAAGGGGATGCTGCATGCCCCAGGCTCAGTTTTCTGCCTTCCTGAGCCCTAGAGAAGCCTTCTGGGAGCAAAAACGCCCCCAGGCTTCCCTGAAGCCCAGAAGGTCCAAAAATAGGGGGGGGGGGGGGTTGCTGCAAAAAGCAAAAAAAAAAAAAAGCTACATGCACCCAGTCACATGGTCATGCCCCCTAGCCACGCCCACAGAACCGGTAGTAAAAAAAATTGAATCCCACCACTGCAGCAGGTGTTGTGAGGCCAGAAGGACCTTCAGATTAAGTCTTAGTAGGACAGACATACTCCATCCAGATTCAAAGATGGAACCACTTCACTTGCTGGATTTGAGGGATGTAGAATCTTTAGGTACCCCATCTTGGTAGCTTGAAGTACAAGCTCTTTCTCAAAGTAATAGCATTTTCAGAAACACTGCTATCTTTGTTGTTTTTAAATAGTGATAATGATATAAGGCAGCCTGCATTTACAACCATCACCCCCATTGTCCCTCTTGCTCCCCAGATGATCTTCATGGTCTCTGCCTTCCTCCCCTTTTTTGGGCTCACTATCCTAACCAAACATCAACTGCATCACTTTGCAATGGAAATTCTGGCTCCAATTACTTTTGTTAATTGAAGACTGGCTGTATAATGTGTTTAAAACAAATAATTATAAAATTCTTGTTATTGTTAGCTATGAGGAAGAGGCTACATAGAAAAAGCAAATAACTCTTATGTGCTTTTTTCCCTTTTTCTTCATTAAAGGATTAGAGAGGTAGGAAGTGTGGTAGTTCCCTTCAATTTTCTGTCCAATTTTGGTGGCCTACTTCTAACTCAGAATTAAAATTTGACATGTTTCCAAAAGTTGCTTCATACATTCATTCATTTTTCAAACAAGGACAAGTATGGTTTGATAGATGCCTTTACAAAAATCCTCAGATTTTAATGGCTGCTGGAGAATCACATTTAGATTTGTCACCTACTTTGTTAGATTTTTAATGATATAACAAGTTTGCTATTTCACCCCTTTTTCCGTTATGGCAAGAACAGAATTATTGTGACTAAGAAACAGTTTTAACATCAAATGTTGGCATGCCTCAAAATATCTGCAGTAATTAACTTAATATTAAACCTCTTACTCCAAGGTCTTATTCAAGGGGTCTTCAAACTCTACAAACCTGGACATCAGAGACCCCTCATTT